>JAULLH010532166.1:0-11048 GCA_035668455.1 Sarracenia alabamensis
TACCTAATTAATTTAGTTAAGATATGTTTTATATATCTTGGAAACTAAATAATTGGAAGGTGGAATATTTGGTGGAGTTTTTTAAGGAAGAGAATATATTTTCTCTCTCTCTCTCTCCTCTCCCTTATTGGCCGGCCTATAGGGTGTATTTTATATATATCTTTTTATGAAATATTATGTATAATATATTTTGGAAGGAGATATATACATATCTCTAAAAATATATATACAAGAATATATCATAAAAGGTGAGATATACATAAAAATATACAAGGATTTTTGGTGGAATCCTAACCCTAGCCGCCGCCCCTCTATGGTCTCTCTCTCTCCTCTTGATTCGTTCTTGGTGGATTAGAGAGAACGGTAGTGTGTTGAAGCCTCTTGGAGTCGTCACGGATCGGCGCCCACTCGTCGGTGACGATACGTGCCGGGATATACGCAAGAAGATCTTGCGGTGGTCTCACCTACAGCGTGGAAAATCGAAATCCTACGACGGGATTTCAAAGGTATGGTTTCTTATCCATGTATGGCGCCTCGTATCGGATTCTACGAAGAACATGTAAGTGGTTTTTTATAAAACGATCCATTTTTTTGAAAACCAACGCTTCCGCACGCGACCGGGGTTGAAACCCCAACAAAGACGACGTGTCAAACCAAAAGCAATCCCGAAAAATACGGATAAGCCGTAAAGGGGCAAAAAAGATAGAAACGACTGACTTACCCTGCTGGAATCCCACCAAAAATGACCAGTCAGCATTCCGGGAGAGAACTCACGGAGAGCTTCCCTTTCTGACTCGATGAGGGCCCTCCTGATAAAATGGGCCCCACGCTCGGTCGTAGCAAAGAAAGGAGTTCCAGGGTGAAAACCCCTTGTCCTCAGATTTGCCACGATCGAGGGAGGTGGGCCGCGATTAAACCCCGATGACCCTTCGGCGGCAGGAAGTTCCCTAGCCCTAGGCACCTCCGCGACTGCAACGGCCCCCATTGCTCGTGGAAGACGGGCTGTATCCGCATCAGCACCTCTCGAGACACGGACCGCCGACTGTGCAGAACTCGCGGCAGGAAGTCCGGGGGCTCCGGCAGCCGTCTGGCCTCTCACCCTCCTTCCTCCGCGGGGTCGTCCCCTCCCAGATGACGAACTCGGCGGTCTCCAGGCCATGACAATTGATAGAAAGCACGAGAACACGGCAAGCCAAGAAACGTTGAGAATGGGGAGCAGAAACAAATCACACAGGGAACTCATTTCTATAACCGAAAACAACGCAACGGACGGGAAGGCGAAGTACCTTGCGACAACAAGCGCCTCGAAAAGGCGCGACGCCCTAGGCGCGTTCAAGGCAGCAAAGATAACGGGAATTGGAGTCGTCGCCAGCCAGGCTAATCGTCAGACGCCCATATCAGCTAACAGGAATGAGCAAACATAAACCAAAATACTCAATAATGACCACGAACAAACAATCCTAACCAAAAAAGCATAAAAAGCCAACGTTCTTACATCCTGGCAACCTGGGGAGTCAAGCGTTCCCAACACAGGCATTAAAAAGTATGACATACCAAGTTTAAGTGAAAGTTTATGACAACTTGAAATAAAGAGTCCCAAAAATACAAAGTGAACAGCAAGATTAAGGAGAAGCGGAGGAGGAACGTCGTCCTGGATATCGACCCGCCCAGTATCGGATACGATGGTGTGGAGAGGAATTAGACAGGGGAAAATCCTCATCCTCCAAGGGTACGCCATCACCTCGGCTCGGACCAACACCCATACTCCCTTCACCGCCGCATCGCTCGGCCGGCCTCTCCACCGATGGAACCCTAGCCTCCAACTCCGCCCATGCAGCGCTCAAATCCCTTCGCAAGCGCTCCACCTCCTCATCCCGCCAACGTAGCTCGCCTTGCAAATGCCGTATCACGGCTTCAAACTGCTCCATCCGACGAGCCACCTGGTACCCTGCAACAGCGGCCTGCAAAAACAGCCCAAACCCGAAATAAGCGACGGAAGGGCTACAAGCGATAATCGAAAACCTAGGGGAAAACATACCTGGGCCAATGCTTGAAAGAAGCGTGATCGAAGCTCAGGGAGAGGAAGCCTAATCACCGCTAGCTTGTCCGCCGTTGAGAGACCCCGACGGATGAAATCGATGCCATGGCTATCAGTATCAAAAACTGAATGCCCTAAGGGCCCCCCGCTACCACCGGAGCTTCTGTTAGTGCTGGTGACACTCGAATCGCCTCCCCGTGCCCTCGCCGCCGCACGTCGCGGCCCCGTGGGGACATAGCGGATGCTCGACGTCTCCTCATCGCATACGACACAGAAAAAACAGAGGGTAGATGCCTTCCCAAAAGGCCCCAGAGATCAACCCCTTTCTCTTTCAAAAATGACGGGCAAGGACTTCAGATGGCAGTGAGCATTTATAACCTCATCATTTCTAGGCAGCGATGCGACATTCTGTATACCTCATCTCTCCCCACTACTATGACGACACGCGTCAGCACCCCGCACGTTGCCCGTAGATACCCTAAGATCTCGAAATTATATACGTCGCGTGGAGACACGAACCGTTATTCGGTAAACCCAGTGGCAACGCCTACGCTGACCAAAACACTCTCCATAGCCCTCCACCTTTGGCCGAGCGCCATAGAGAGTAGGGGACAGATGATGCATACGGAGAAAAAGTAGCGCACCGCAACCAGAGGATGAACACCGCTGATATTCCCGACAGCCCCGACCCTTCGACTCGAGACTATCAGGAATATGGGACTACTGATGTGGGAATATATAGACCATGGGTATAAACCGAATCTGCCCGGGCGAGGTCCGACCCAAGCAAAGGCTCACCCGGGGCATAGTGACTGGATCCTCCCATAACCCCACTCGGGGCACGATTTCAACCCCAGCCCGGGCTTCCGCTACGCCGACCAAACCACCTGACTCGGGATCCGACCTTAGGGGCACCGTACGCAAGCACCATGGACCCTCACCAGCCGGCATAACGGAAAGCGCTTTTCTGACAAGGAGATGAGGCTAACACGAGCTCCCGAATAGGCGATTGGAGGAAGTGCAAGTCACGTGTCTTCAAAAGGCGCAAAAGAGACCTCACTGGTAACCTATATAAGCTCCAAGTAACCCTAAAGCAAAGGTACGCATTCATATTTTACCCTAATTGCCGCAGTTCTAATTTTCTTCTTCTCCTTCCCCGTATATCTGACTTGACCGTCGGAGAGGGCACGCCGGAGACCCCCTCCAGCCCCTTTCTAACGGTTTGCTCTTGATCCTCAGGTCCATCGGAGCTTGGAGCGGATCACGCCAGATTTTGCCGCTATCAACAAATGTAATTTTTATTGGTAGCTAAAAATTATTGGCCCACATGTAATCGGCCCACATGTAAAAGGCACTAAAAAGACACATCCATATGAAGAATTGAATATAAAAAAATGTAATTTTTATTAATATGTAGAACAAGATACAAAACTTGGACTAATGGCCTATTACATGTGGGATCAGTATCAACTAAATAATTAAAAAGAAAACAAAAAGGAAAGGAAAAGAAAAACAACTCACTAAGAAAATTAATTAGGAACGAAAGTATAACTACCTCTAACTTGGGTGAAGTAATGTCCTCATTGATATAACATGAAAAAAATAACCGAAAAAAATTGGGTTCCCTCCCAATTAGGGCTAAGTTTAACGTCTTCATTTAGACTCGGTGGGCCGATTACTCGACTAATGGTGCAAAATCAGAGAGGCCGATTGATTCTAGCCTCTACCTATTAATAGTTAAAAACTTACTAGCTTTAGGATTGAGTAGCTGGCAGGCTCCATGTTGATAGACTCGGGTCACCATATATGGGCTTTTCCACCGAGATTGCAGTTTACCCGGGAACACATGTAGCTTGGCATTAAAGAGCTAGACTTTTTGATGATGCTAGAATGATTTCCTATGTATATGTTTGTCATGGAATGTTTTCGTTTGATCATTATAAGTCTAGGCATTGTGGTAGGCATCGCTGCGTAGCTCCTCTAGCTCACTGAGCTAAAATCTTCGATGGTCGCCGACGTTTGGCATATCAAAATTGAATATTTTTATTACCCAATATGCACATTGTTCAAGTTCTATTGTAGATATTAATTTACCAAAGACTAGACGATATGAGGACATACTGATATGGGTTTTATAAGAGGTCATGTATGCCCATAGAACATCATCCAGTCTTTCGCAAGTCTTTACGATTAGAACGGGCGGTCTTGGTCTGCATGTTCTTGATTTCTCTGTTTGATACTTCGACTTGGCCACTGGTTTTTGAATGATACGTAGTGGTTACTTTGTGAGAGATTGAATAACGTTAGAGTAAAGTAGTTGAATATTTGTTCATAAAATGTGTACCGTCATCATCGATGATATCTCATGGGAATCCAAATTAGAAAAAGATGTTACTTTGAAGAAACTTGATCATAACCCTATGATCATTTGATTTGGTGGCTATTGCTTCAACCCATTTGATATGTAATCCACCATGACAAATATATACTCGCAGCCAAATGATGGTGAAATTAATCCCATAAATGAATGCCTCAAACGTCCAAAATTTTGACTATCAAAATTGTGTTAAAGGGCATCATGTCTTTGGCTGAAATTGTGCTAATCTATTAGCAACGTAGCCAGCGGTGGAAAAACTCATATGCATCGTTAAAGATGGAAGGCCAGTATAAACCACATCGAAGGACTTTGGTGGCTATTTTCTTTACACTAAAATGACCACCGCAGGAAAGAAAATGATAGGATTTCAAGATGCTAACCACCCCACTTTCAGGGACGCAACACCTAATGAATTGATCTGAACAATACTTGAAAAGCACATGATCTTTCTAAAAGTAATATTTAACTTGAAAAAGGAATGTGTCCTTCTATTGCTGCGACCATTCCGTGAGTATGCGACCTACTGTTAGATAATTAATAATATTTGCATACCATGGCGGTTAGGTGTCTGTGGCAAGAAAAAGCTGCTCGTCTAGGAATGAGTCTTTAACATGAACGGGGTCACTGAGGGGCTAGACTAGGAGTTGGGAGAGGTGGTCTGCTATTGGATTTTTGGTACCCTTTTTTATCAAGGATCTCGATATCAAATTCTTGTAAGAGCAAGATCCAACGAATAAGTATAGGTTTTATTTCATTTTTTGCAAATAAATGTCTAAGGGCTACATGGTCTGTGTAGGCCACTACCTTAGATCCCAGTAGGTATGATCGAAGTTTTTTCAACGCGAATATAATCGTCAGCAGCTCTTTCTCGGTGGCATTGTTCACGTGTGCATCATCTAGAGTCTTACTGGCATAGTAGATGACGTGGGAGATCTTATTCTCTCTTTTTTTCTAGCATAGTCTCGACGACGTAATTGGATGCGTCACAAATGATTTCAAATGGGAGACCAATTAGGTGACTACATGATTGGAGTCGTAGACAAGATCTCGCAGTTTCTCAAAAGCATGCTTGTATTTTTCATCAAAGCCAAATGGTATGTCATTGGAATGAAGATCGTAAGGGTTTAGGTATTTTAGAGAAGTCTTTGATGAATCACTAGTAGAAACCAGCGTGCCCTAAAAATGAGTGGATTTTCTTGACTGATGATGGGGGCAGAAGCTTGGATATAAGGTCGACATTGGCTTTATCAACATCTATTCCTCTCTTGGAGATTATGTGTCTAAACACGATCCCTTGCTAGACCATGAAGTGACATTTCTCCAAACTGAGTACCAGATTTTTCTCTAACCATCTTTCAAGCACTAAGGTTAAGTTGGAGAGACAATTCTCTAACGAGGATCCAAATAAGGCGAAATTATCCAAGAACACTTCTAGGAAATTTTCAACCATACCGAAAAAAATAGACATCATACACTGTTGGAATGGGGTCATTGCATTACAGATTCTAAATGGAATGTGCCAATATACGAATGTGCCAAATGAATTGATGAATCTCATTTTATCCTAGTCCTCGTGATATACTGGCACTTAGTTATAGTTAGAATAGCCATTTATGAAGAAATATTAGCTCTGGCATGCTAAATGTTCCAACATTTGGTCTTTAAATGGTAGTGGGAAGTGGTCTTTCTGGGTCATAACGTTTATCTTCTTGTAGTCTATGTATACGCGCCACCCAGTGGTGGTGTAGATTAGAATCGACTCTCATTTTTCCTTTAAGACCATGGTGAACCCTGACTTCTTCGAAATAACTTGGGTTGAACTCACCCACTTACTATCAAAGATGGGATAAATAATGCCTACATTTATTAACTTCACTACCTCTCTCTTTACTACTTCCTTCATGTTAGGATTCAACCATTATTGCATCTCCCAAGTTTGACATCTCCCAAGTTTGACATCTTCTTTGTAGTGGATGGTACAATTTCGGGGCCTCCAGCTACCGTCCTACCTCGTCGGTCTCGATTTGCCTAGCTGGTACGTTTTTTAACGCATTGCAGGTACGCTCTTGTCATCTACATGCTCGGTGCCTCTGGTTCACCATTTTCTAATATATTGATCTCGGGTCGAGCCTCTGCACTACGTCTAATGCCAATGTCTTGGGAATCAACCTCAACGTTCCTATTTCGTTGAGCTTGCTGTTGTATTACTGTGGAAGCTCTATGCGCTCCATCATCATCTTCTTCCTCCTCAACCTTAGGAATTTTCTAAAGAAATGCTTCAACTAAGACCCCATTTGTTTGTGATGAATTATCAAAGGTGAAGCAATCTTGAGTGTGAAAACACCATTTTCGTCGATAATATCCCAGACAAAATTCAATATCCAACCCTAACAGCCATCTTCAACAAATGTAGACCTGTGGCTGAAACTTACATTCCAAGTAAGAGACGACAACGCAAGAATTTCAGTTATAGCTTTGTGAGATTCATGGATGCTAGGGATTCCACTAAGGCCATTGTAGTATATAATGAGGTTTGGTATCTTCATGCTCAATTAGAGGTTAAGAGAGCTTGAAAGGGAGGAAGTAACAAAATGAAGCTCAACATTGAGTAGGTTGATAATCAAACCAATAGGTAAAAAGGCCAATGAAGCAAGTCAAAGATAATTATACCTCATCTCAACTTAACAGTAGAGGCAGTGGAACTAGATGAAGAGTGGATTAAGAGCTGTATCGTTTATATATTTATACATTTGTGTACGTTTCATGTTTGGTTTAAAGGTTCGGGTTCCAAACTTAAAGTACTTGTTTGTTGAAGGTATTTTAAATTTAGATTTATTCCTCCTAGATTCTCGGTTTAACCCTCTCATGGTTTAGAGAGTTGGGTTTTTATGTGTTATCTAGGAATGTTTAATGGCATTTGCACCGAAACTTGAATAATTTTGCATCATTTTTGAACCTTAGCCACAGTTGGTGGTCGCTCGAGCGACCTAGTGAACACTCGAGCGGTGTTCCTATTTTCAGTTTTATAAAAACTACTGGGTTGGGGGTTGTTTGGCATAATATCTTATATCTCTTTGCTCCTCCATCTCTCTAGAACGTGTCGGAACATCTAAGGCTTGATCTTTCTTGGTTTTGGGAGCTTTGGGTAGGATTCCGACATCGTATGCTCGATCAGGAGGACGAGGGCTACACGTTCACCGAACTGATTTCGGATTTCCCCGTTTCGGACACCCTTAGTTTTGTTATTTTCTTAGTTGGAGTTTTTTGGGAGGTAGGATTCAATTTACTTGTGAACTTTTCGTAGTATATGTATGGTTGGTTTCTAGTATTTGTGGTAAAAATGCTAGATTTTATACTTTTCTTACTTATATCGTACTTTAAGGGACCTGAAGCAAGGGGCTTTCGGAAAAGTTTTAGTTATTATTGATGCTTATCATGTCATAAACAAATGCATCACTTCAGATTTTGATTAGCATCCTTATTGGCCAAAACATGTACAATGCGAGATTTGTAGATATCAGCTTTTATCAGGCTTAAAATATCAATTTTCAAAAAGTGTCAGCCTTTCTTTGATATGTACCGAGATTGCTTTTTGTCGGTGTTTTCAGTTCATAAAATAGACGGTTGTACCAACAATCACGTACAAACGATTTTGGTTGCGATTTGGGTAATAATAGGGTTTTGGGAAAAATTGGGCTTTCGAGTGGCATTTCCTAAAAATCGATCAACATTTCGTGAAACCTGTGAGGAAGGGGCCTCATGGTTCAAATTATGGACTTTTAGTATCTCAAAAGATTTTTGAGTATGTGACAACTTTTCAAACTTGTGGTTTGAATCATATTCTCCTATTTCATATTTATGTTAGGAGTACCTTATTACAGCTTGTATGACTGCAGGATAGGTACAAACTAGGCCTTTATTCTTGTTATCGATGTAGTTATATTTACTGTATATCATTGATAGTTGCTATTGAATATCATTGAATACACTGTGTCATTAATAGTTTCTATAGCATTATTATTGCGGTGATATACGTGTGCCTGTTATAGCACTTCTAGTTTTCGTATGCACTTGATTGATATGATGCACCACAGTTTCTTTTGCAGTTTTGGTTGTATAATACTGGTTATTGCCCTACTACATTACTTATTTTAGTAATGTTGTTATGGGAGGTAATGATGAGCAGTGTTGGGGTTGTGGGTTCTGATCTAGAGAATCCTATGCCTGTGATTGGCTATCTTTTGATCTCGATGCCTTTGAGAGGCAACCTGGAGGTCTGATCTTGGTGACTGTATTGGCTACCTGGAGGTCTGCTGCCCTAGTTGTGACTGGATGTGGAGGTTTAGAGATGTTGGAGTAGGTGCTTTGGGGTAGCTGGGTGAGACGATAGGTGTGGGTTCTACCTCTTTCATGTTCCCCTCAGCACTTGGATGATTACACTTAACTTGGAAACTATACTGTTTTCATGCTTTGGTATTGATATCACTATAGATGTTCGTTTTATTACTTGTACTTGTATCAAGTCTATGTATATGCATATTTCATGTCATCCTCGTATAGCAAGCTTAGTTCCTGCATAACTTGTTTCCTACGAGCCGTTAGCTCACGTTTTCTTTTGACAACACGCAGGTGATTTAGGTAAAGGCATCGCGGACTGAGCTGTGGTTGTACCTAGATACCTTGGTGGAATTTTTACATGTTTGTACCTATGTTCTTAGACTTATGTACTTTGTTAAACGTGTATGAACACTTAGAGTTTTTGGGAGAAAAACTTGTATAATTTCCCAAGTTTTACCATATGTACCTCCTATATTTTGGCATTGTGATTCTGGGCTTTCGAGCCTCAGATTTCTGGTTTTGTATTTTTCTCATGTACATATACTGTTTGTAACGAGGCCGATGTGTCGGGTTGGAAATTTGGGGGGCCGTTTGGCTATCCAAAAAATTCATTGAAAAAGCATGCTAGTTTAAGGTTTTATGATTTTGGAAAAAAAGGTTTTCAAGTTTTAATTTGGGGTTTTAACTTGCAAGTTTTCTTACATGCCTTCTCCCTCTAGTTTAACTTATTTCTTACTATTTAATGCAAAATAGTGATTTTGGATCAAAAAAGTGGGTCACTATTTGTGTGTAAAAAAGTCACTTCTAACTAAGACCGCTTGAGCGATAAGAGGTCGCTTGAGCGAACCCTCTGTGTGTGGGCACCAAAAAACTATTGGTTTTTACAAAGTTTTGGGAACTTTTTGCCAACCCTTGGGACATCTTTTAAGCTTGTTTTATGCTTAATTTTCATACAAAAATTGTCCATTTTCTTAACTTTTGCACACTTATTGTTTGGGAGAAAATAAGACGTTTTTAATAAAACTTAGCTTGCTTTCGGTTTTGGCTTATTTCTTTAGGTTTTGGGTTTGCAAGTTAGCTCTTCTAGTACATTGGGTTTGGGGTGTTACAACATGGTATCATAGCTCTAGGTACGAATACCTAAGGAGTTGTGGAGATGGTTATTCCATCCGTAAGGGTTGAATTGCATGCTGCATCCATACTTTACCTGCTTGTTTGTGTATGAGAACTGTTTTATTTGTGCATGCTATGTGCTATAAGGGTATGTGGGTAGAGCTTGAAGACGATTTGTCTTGCTTTGGTGTCTGTTACACTTTTTTGGAGTTCACGTTTGGGGAGCGATCGACCAACATTCTTCTAGCAAGAAAACCAAGCAGGTTAACAGGATTGGCTTATCATTCCAAATGCTCTATCCCAGTATATGTTACTTGTTGTTTGTTGGGTTTCCTCATTGACGGGTCAATGGGCATTATATGATGTGTATCTCCTCTTATCTTTTGTATAGAGTAATGATGTTACGCCGTAGCAGAGGTCGGGGCAGGGCCCACGGCCGAGGTCGAGAGGATGACCACATGATAGTAGAGGGAGGTGCACATGTACCGCATTATCTAGTTAAGGGAGGAGATCCCGCTCAGCAGAAGCCGATCGTGGAGGAGGTCCACGTACTGCTAGAACCAGTAGTGGGCGGCGCTCCGGTTCTGTAGGAGCCGGTATGGGAGGTCGACATTTTGCAGCAGATTTTGGCAACTATGCAAGCGATAGCAAGGACGGCAAGGGGAGGAAATCAAGCTCCTGAGCCATGAACTGCAGTTGTTTAATCTAAGTGACGTATTTGTATTCCTAAGCCTTATCCCATATAACATCCCCATTTGTAATAAATCTCAGTTTTTTTGTACTTATTTTTGTTTCCTAGTAGATCATTGCAAGCATCTAAATTGTGTCGTTACCTCATTTTTTTTTCATTGTACCGTGTGAACCACTGGATAATTCTGGTTGTTGAAATGGATATAGTTAGTTGGTATCACTAAAACTCGTTAAAATCGTGGGAACGTGATCCACATCTAAGTATAGCAACACAAATGGTAAATTTGTGAGATTTAAATTGCAACTAAGAATAGTTGGATATTATATGTCTACATTAAATCAACTTGAAACTGTAAATACAATGTAATGCAGAAAGGCTATATGAATCACTATTTGACAAACAGACCAAGCTTCCTTTCGATCACGCAAGATTATGACAATGGGATCATATTGATAAACATGTGTCCAGAACAGCAACGTGGCTCGTAAGTA
>JAULLH010532274.1:0-11044 GCA_035668455.1 Sarracenia alabamensis
TTAATGCAATCACAGAAAGCTCAAACGGGAATATAATTAATTAGAAAATATAGTTGTTGCATAACAATCTGATTACAGAACGTAAATAAAGTATGGAACTAATCTACTCATATGTTACCAAATTATGGCTTCATCGTCACCCGAGATGAAGGAAGGGACTTAACCACTCAGGGTTGGGTAGAGCTCCATCGTCAAGTTGATATCGATCGTCATCGGTAGCTCCCCGACGAGGTTCGGACCTTCCAGAGGTGACTTGGCCCGGGGGGCCGAAACTACTAACTACTACTAACAAGAAAAGATGATTCAATTTATAAGTATTGAATGTATAAAATGGTTGTACAAGGGTCCTATTTATTTTTTCGGAGCTTCAAAATTAGCAACTTCTAGCACGAGGCGTCCGGACGGTAATTGTCTGGCGTCCGAACGGAATTGCGTGTTGGCCACGTAAGTTTCCTGATTTGGTAGCATCGGGACAGTGGGGAACTGGCGTCCGGACGGGGCTTGCTTGGGTGCCATGTCCATTTCTAATTTTGGAGTTTCCAGTTTTGGTTTGATCAGCCATCGGGATGATCGGCGAAATGGCGTCGAGACAGTGACTGCGTCGGGACGGTGAAGGAGTGGCGTCCGGACGGTGGAGCATCAGGACGGTGGATGAGTAGCGTCCAAATGGTCAATGCAAGTTCTGTTGGTCTTTGTTTGGTTGTGTTGATTTTGTTGCTAAAAGTGGCTGTTTTGTGGTTGTTTTGCGTCATTCCTCAAATTCCTGTCTTATACATAAAAACACTACAAAAACAGATATTAGAGAACAAAAAGGAACAAACTCGGTGTAAATTAACGGGTTTAAGTCATCACTTTTGAGTACCGATTAGATACATAGCTGTAGCAGTCAAGCACTTATGTATCCCTGATACACTAGTGGATTAGTGATACATAGTGTATTAGTGATGCATTGGTGTATCACTACACATTGTATCAGTGGTACACCATTGTATGAGTGAAATCATTACGTCAGTATGACTCATACGGTAGTGTATCAGTGATACAGATTGTAATACTAGTGTATAGTATCAGTGGTACAACATTGTAAGAGTGAGATCAGTGTACGCAAATGTACCGGTGATACATAGCTATAGAAGTTAAAAAATATTGCTTGACGAAAAAGGAGCACGACGTAGGTGCGATTACTGTGTGAGGAAAAGGTGCGAATGTAGGTGCGATTACTGTGTTTCAACGGGCGACGCCCTGTGGGCGTTTCCGTCTCCGACATTATGAAGAAACATCAGATTAGGGCAATGAAAGAAACCAAGCAATCTAGTAGGAGGGATTCAAAAGAGAGCAAGCAGTCTCGGGACGGATCAAGATCTTCGGGAAGTAGATACCAGGTTCTCGCTCATTTGGAGAATGAGAGGATCGTAATTTCTCCGGATACCACTGCGGTAACGTCCCCTGCAAAATCCCGCAGGGATGTGTTTAATGGTGTCATTCGAGACGCTTCTCAAGTATACGCCAAGCTTCATAAAATGCTTGTCGATGGTTCTTTGGATGCAGAGAGTAGAAAGCATATCTCATCAGAAGCTGATTCTCTAACAGAGGAGGTTATGCGATTTCGTAGCGGCCCTGACTCATCTAAAATGGTGGCCTTAACTGAGCGTATTCAACGCCTCAAAGGAATTTACCCGACTCCTGCGTTGTTCAAAGCCGTTTCTGGAGGGGAAGTAACGACATCAGAGGTTGCGGGATCGGTATCGGTAGAAGTCAACTTGGAAGTGGAAAATAAACTGGGAGCGGATGACGATTCCGGAATGGGGGATTGCGGCGCTACCCAAGGTGGCTGTGAAAATCGGTGTATAAAGTCTGGGTTCGATGTTGATGAAGGTAACGGAATCGAGACACCGATTTCTGGTATGGACGAAGTTGATGAAGGCAAAAATGAAGAAGAAAATAGAGTAGAAGGTCTTGGAACCAATGTGTCCCCGGAAGTTGCCGTAGGTGCTGGGTTTGAGCCACTGAATCAAACAAGTAAGTTGGATTATGCTTCGGAACTTAATGATTTTGCTGTGGATGTTGAAGGCGTGGAGAAGGGCGTAATGCCCTTGAGGTCCGAGTTTCAAATTGCAAATAAACCTGATAAGTTTTGTGACGCACACAACCTGTTTGATAAATTGCCTAAGCCAAAGCTGTCTGAAATTAATGCAACAGGGCAAATGCCTGTTATGGGTGAGAGATCTAAATCGTGGGCTGAAATAGTAGCCGAGCCACATTCTGGTTTGGGGGGACTATCCAAGGTGGATGGCGTTGAAGGGGTACCTCGCGAAGGCGAAGCTCGAGTCTCTGACTCGGCTGAACAGGGGGAATCTTTGTCGACCCCTTTGACTACTGGTAGAGATAATGTTGACTCGTTTTATCCTTGTAATGATGTTCCTGGGAATATTGTGAACCCGGTTTGTATGAATGGTGGTGAATCAAGAATTCTGGCGGGTGAGTGTATGAAGCAGGTAGAGGAGATTGAGGGTCTTTCTGGTATTGATCGCCATGTGCTCGATAAAATGGCTGAACCGAGTTCTAAGGCACATACTGAAGTGCAGACTGTCCTGTTCGTAGGAAACCCTCAGACAAGTGATGCGGTTCCTCCTGAATGTATGCTAGGCAAAAGTGAGGGGATGCGATCTTGGGTTGACACAGTGGGAAACAAAGGCAATTTTGTAAACCAGCCTAGAACATTGGGTTTGGAATCTAATTGTTCCCGATCAGGTACTGATCTTGAATTTTTTGAAAGTTCTAACAACTGTTCTGGAATTGTAGACATTGAAGAAGATATGGTTGATGAAGACCCTTGGATTTATTGTATTGTTGGCTATTTTCTTGGATATGACATGCCTTTTGGCCTCGTCCGTGCCACGGCAAGAACACTTTGGGGCCGTTTTGGTCTATTGGACGTCTATGGGAATAATAATGGTTTCTTCTTTTTTAGATTCCAAAAGACTGAAGATTTGGAGTGTGTACTTGACAATGGCCCTTGGCTATTTTCAGGTAGGCCTATCATTATAAGGAAATGGAGAAAGTGCCTTTCTCTAGCAAAGGAATCTCATAAGAAAATACCGGTATGGGTTAAGCTTCATGATCTCCCACTTGAGTTCTGGAACCCCCATTGTCTAAGTAAGATCACTAGTGCTTTGGGTGTACCTATGCATGTGGATAAGGCTACAAAAGAAAAGAGGAGAATTTCTTATGCTCGGGTTTGTGTCGAGATTGCCGCCACTAAGACCTTAAAGGAAAGTGTTCATATTCGTTGCGGAGGTGAGACTGTGGAAGTGCGAGTTGAATACCAAGGTATCCCCCTGAGCTGCCAATTATGTAATGTTTTTGGGCATGATTGCTCTGATAATTTTTCTACAGATAATCAAGAGGAGACTAAGGTGAACAATGGCACCAATAGAGATATAGGATGTAATGAATCCGATTCTTCTGATTCGAATGGTTGGGTTAGAGTGAGGAAGAGGAAAGCCAGTCAGGGGAAAAGAGATGCAGCTAGAAGGAAGTCACAATTGAAGAGCAAGGTAGAAGCGAATTTGCCTTTTGCTTTTGAAAGTCGTTCGGTTTCTAGACAGGGAGTTAGGCAGGCTAATCCCTTTGGTCCAGTTATTGCTCGACATGCTGCTCAGCCCAAACGATTAGCAAGGTTTGCTTTACAGTATCGCAGGATTGTGTCAGATCAGCCCGGTGCCCAGCCTTGCTGCTCTGTGCCCACAGCTGATCTAGCAGGTTGCTCTGTTCCACCTCGTAGCCCAGCTTCCCAAGCCTCGATGCTCCATCAAGCAGTTGAAGGCTCGGGCAAGCTGGGCATAAGGCCGATATGTTGATTATCCGATGTTTAGTTATCCTTTTGAGTAAGCCGCTTGTTTGGCTTTGTTAAGGTTTTGGTAAGTGTTGTGTTATGTTTTTGGAAGTTTTAGCGTTTTGGGCTAAGTTTGGAAGTGGGTATCTTTAGGGTTTCTTTTGTTTCCTTTGGGTAAGTTGCGGGGTTTCTTTTGGGTTGTAAGGCCTGGGGGATGCCCTTGTAAATTTGTAAGTTTTCTTTTTCTTTTTTATACACACTTAATTACCCAAAAAAAACAGGGGAAAGAAGGGACAGGGGAGGGGGAAAAAAACAAAGAAAAAAGGCAAAAGAAAAAAGAAAAGAAAAGGAAAAAGAAGAAAAAAAAAAACAAGGAACAAAAAAAAAGAAGCCGAGGGAGATCCTCAGTCACACTCCATGAGCCGGACTGAAAATATCTTCAGTAAGCTCCCACTGGTCTGAAGCCGAGATATTCCTTTGGTTTTTGGGAAAACCCCGCCTCGACCCAATTCTCATTCTAACCGAATTAATCACTTCCGAAAGAACCCTGAGTTTGCTTCTAGAAAGGCTCCTAAATTTCCTGCTGTTCCTTTCACGCCAAATGAAATATATGGTCGCAGAGAATGCCAATTTAATAATCATAGCAATTGAAGAATTACCCCTGCATAATCCCCAATCCATCTCAGCCACCCATCTAGGGTCCCTTCCCGATGCACCAAGTTGCTCCTGTCCTAGATACTCTCCTAGATAAAGCAGGAGAAAGGGCATGCAAAGAATAAATGGTTATGGGACTCGATCGCTCCTGAACATAGATTGCACTTAGATCCCCTTCCAAGTTGAAAGATTGTAGCCTATCTCCAGTAGAAAGCCTGCCTCTGATGGCTAACACAGAATAAAGCTAAATCTCAGAATGTGAGATTTAAACCACACCACTTTAGTCCACGTGGGCCTAGGCTTGTGGGGCCGAAACACATCAAAAGCTGATTTTATCGAGAAATTGTCTTCCGTGGGCAGCCAGATAATCTTATCTTCTGAACCAGCTCTAGGGAGGAAATCAACCGCTTCTTTCATCTCCATAAGGTCAACTGATTGGGCTGAAGGCCACTTCCAAAGCTCCTTATCTATTACAGCGCTTACCCGGGATGACTTATTAAGGCCCGAATCATAGATAATTCTAGAGCCCTTAGCCTGAACAATAGGACCCCAAGGGTGCCAACGGTCGGTCCACATAAAAGTGGCAGCCCCATTACCAATAATGTGCCTGACTAAGGGGCAAACAATTGGTCTAAGTTGTAATATCTTTCTCCAACACCACGAGGCCGATTGCGGAATTTTAACTTCCCAAAAGGATTTCCCTCTGAGAATATTAGATTTAATCCACATGCACCAAAGGGAAATGCCACCACCTGTAAGAAGAAACCAAACGTGTTTAGCCACAGCCGCCTTGTTCCATATACTAAGGGGTTTGATACCCAGACCGCCTTCCCTCTTGGACAAACAAACATCATCCCACGCCACTTTTGATCCTGTAGCCTTCAAATCCTGGCCACTTCAAAGAAAAGCCCTCAAAAGTTTATCAACCTCCTTGAAAACCTTCTTAGGGAGAATGAACAAGGAAGACCAATAAACTTGCATGGAGAAAAGGATAGAACCAATGAGTTGGAGTCTACCCACATAAGAAAGGAACTTACTAGTCCAAACTTTGATGCGATTAGCAATTTTGTCAATCAACGGCTTGCATTCTTTATAGGAGAGTTTAGTGGTAATGAGCGGAACCCCCAAGTACCTGACCGGAAGCCTTCCCTCCCTATACCCCAAAATACTTAGGATCCTGCCTTTAAGCTCTTGGCCCACTCCGGAGAAGTAAACATCGCTTTTGGGAGGACTAGGGGAGAGCCCAGACACTCTCTGGAAAGCATCAAGGGCATCTCTAATGATCTAGACCGACATAATATCTGCATTAGAAAAAATCATCAAGTCATCTGCAAAGCACAAGTGGACAACTCTGTTCTTTCTACATCTCCAATGATACTTAAACTCCTTTTCAGAAGTGAAGTTATGGATGATGCCCGAGAGGACCTCCATAGCCATGACGAAAAGGTAAGGGGGGATAGGATCCCTTTGCCGGAGGCCCTTCCTACCTTTGAAATAACCATGTAAGCTCCCATTAATGCTAACAGAGTAGCTAGGCGAAGTCATGCACTCTTCAATCCATCTCACCATACATGGAGGAAAACCCATACATCGGATAGTTGCCTTAATGAAATCCCACCGAACATTATCGTACGCCTTCATAATATCCACCTTAAGGGCGCATCTAGGATCTTTAGACTATTTATGGTAATCACGAAGGAGCTCTTGAGAGAGAAAGATATTGTCCACGATCCTACGCCCAATGTTTATGTATTCTCAGATAAATATTCATTTTTTCAGATGGATGTTGTCATTGAAGGCATGCTTTGGTTTCTTCTAAAACAAAAAGCATCTAAGAAGGTATACACTTTGAGTCTTGAAAGACACGCTTGATCCGAAATATGTGGAGGGTAATCCACTCATTGAATGAGTGGCTTACCCTCAATGTCTCTCCGATCCAAAACTGCTGATTAAAGCGTCTCTTTCAAAACTCAAAGTGTATACCTTCTTAGATTCATTTGTTTTAAAAGAAACCAAA
Source organism: Sarracenia alabamensis (assembly GCA_035668455.1). Lineage (NCBI taxonomy): Eukaryota > Viridiplantae > Streptophyta > Magnoliopsida > Ericales > Sarraceniaceae > Sarracenia > Sarracenia alabamensis. The sequence goes on from JAULLH010532274.1 coordinate 6,507, forward strand.
GCATGCCTTCAATGACAACATCCATCAATGAATATTTATCTGAAAATACATAAATATGATTAGACGCATGGAAGCAATTGGTCCACTATACGCAAACATCCTAGAAACCAAAGCATGCCTTCAATGACAAAGGAACATGAAAAGCAAGAGAGGCGCTTTAATCAGCAGCTGCACATTGGAGAGACGTGGAGGGTAAGCAAATTCTTTTTCATTTCCTGTTTTCGTCAACAACCCTACGTTAAAATGTTTTTTTTTTGTTTTTTTTTCCCTGCTCTTTTCAGTAGTGGTATCCCCTCTCTAATTAATGGTGTTTTTCATGGCTATGTTTTCACCAGGAACCATACAATCATTATTTATAGGATTATCTCACGCACATAAAAAAGAAAAAATTATTTGAATTTTCAAACAAAGATAAAAAATGTTAATTTTTATGAAATTCATTTTGTAAAGTCCTAAAGAAAAATGGCCCTACGAAATGAATCCGACTATTGGACGCCTTTGTTGTACGAGTTAATGCCAAGTTTTTGTAGTAGGAGATGAAACTGGTACTTGTCAAATACTCTCATAATTGGTCTGAGTTCTAGTAGAGAAATTTCTTGTTTTTGCCATCCTTATGTTATGCTTACTTGACATTCTTCTGTACCAGTTCTTGACCTTTGTTTGAACGAGTTTTTACTAGTTTTTTTGTACCAGGTTTTGACAGTTTTTTGGACCATTTTTTGCTGGTCTTCATGTACCAGTTTTTACTTGTTTTTGCACTAGTTTTTGGTAGTTGTTTGGACTAGTTTTTTACCATTGTTTGGTCCAATTTTTATTAGTTTTCTTTTGTGATAATAGTGTTGTTCATTAGATAGTTTTTTATGTTTATTTTCTTATTGGTATTTTGTTTTGGTCCAGGCTGCTACATCAACTATGGGAAGGAAAATCACAGTTATATTTGTCAGGTTTTGGCTCAGTTGGCAGGTTTGATGTTTAACACCGGTCGCTTACCTGATATGGGGTGGCCATTAGCTAGTTTATTTCATGTTGAGTTAATATAGCTAATTTTGTATAGATTTCATAATGGGTTGTAAGTGCTTTGAGGCCACCCATTTTGTATTTTGAGATTTAAGTTGTATGTTAGTTAGTAGCTTAGTTGTGCCAAAAATCGGATTGATTATTATTTGGATGTTATATATCTCTTGAATACAGGTTGTCGTAACTTGGGATAGTGCCAAAAATAAGGGAGACTTGTCGAAATTTCTAAAAATTTTCAGAGTTATTTTATTTGAGGTTTGAGTTGCATGATTCATTTATTATGCTTTTTGGTGATTTATATCGGATGGATATTGGTTTAAGGTCAGGATGTTACATGGATAGTTCAAAAAATAGATGAAACTTTGCCAATTTTTTTAATAAATCAGTGTTAGAATATTTTTAAGACATTTGTGATTTTACATGAAATAATATTATATATTCTTTAAAAATAGCTAACTAATTCATTGAAGGAATTCAAATAAAGCTCTTTTGTGTTGTTTTTCAAATACAACTCTTTTGTTGCAACTTTCAAATGCAGCTTTTTGATAGCACACTGTAAGATACAATTTCTTTCGGTGCACTGTAAGATACAATTGTGCATCAAAAATTTACACAATCACTGCCCACACACGGGTAAATACACAAGCACTGCACACACACGGGTAAATTTAAACAAGCATTGCAAGTACATGCTTTGAGTAAATACAATATTTTGTTGACCAAATTTAAAATATTAACAAAAGACTACTCATACGATATTTGTGGTGTGATTTTGCACTACTGTGCTGAGCGACTATACAGTCAGTGGTTGAGGGCAATCATCTTTGTTTTTAGGCCATGTAATGGAATCAGCAAGTTCGGGATCCAATCTCCACCAAAAAAACTTTTATATTGTGGAAAATCCGGGTTTGCATTTTCCAGTAATTTCTCGATAGTGAAGCTCCCTATTAGAAGGCAACAATGTAGCCCGTGTAGAAAATATCGGTACGAAACGGTCACGTTTGTTAATGTGAGTGGCTCTTGTTGAATGAAACAGGAGGTAGTGTTTCCTTTTTATTTTTTCCTGCTTATTATTCTGGAAGGTCCTCATAACTTATTATGTTTCCCATTCAGACACTTGGTGACAGAATTCTGCCAAAATGAATGAGTAATTGTGAAAATGTATTAAAAAAAACCAATTGAATATGGTAGAAAAACTCCAAATAAGTAGACATTTTAAATAGCTTTATTGCAAGAAAAAAGCATGATAAAATGTTATTTTATTAAGATATTTTCAAAATTTTTAGTGATTTTTTAAAATAAACCTTAGTTATTTTTTATAATGTAAATTATTATATTTTCAAAAATATATAAGATATTTTTTGATTACTAACTAATTTTTTTAAAAAAAATAAAACTACATCAAGAAGTAGAGAAAGAAAATCATAAGTTGAACATTAGGGCAGTTACTTATTTTAAGCACAACATATCTTTTCTTTTTTGACCTTTTGGCCTTTATGCAATGCATGTTCGGGACTAAACTCAGGTCTATTGGTAGTCATAGATTTTAGGTTTATAGAAAATGTAAACGTCCAATATCGTGTTGTAATACCATATATAAATGCATCACCAAAATCATTGCCAATAGAGTTAACACATCCTTGCAAGATCTTATCTCTCCAGTACAATCTGCTTTTGTGCAAGGAAGGCGTATTGCGGACAATATCTTCTTATCCCAGGAGTTATTGAGAAACTACCACAAACCCAACAAGGGCCCTAGATGTGCACTCAAGGTGGATATTATGAAGGCATATGACAATGTTAATTGGGAATTTATGATCTCGGTAGTAAAATTCATGGGCTTCCATCCAAAGATTATTAATTGGATTAAAGAGTGCATTACCACCCCTTCCTTTTCGGTTAGTATCAATGGGGAGATAAATGGGTTTTTCAAAGGGGCAAAAGGTTTGAGACAAGGGGATCCTTTATCCCCATATTTATTTGTTATGGCTATGGAAGCTCTATCGGGTTTATTTGCTATATATACAAGAAGTGAAGATTTCCATTATCATTGGCGATGCAAAAATGACAAAATAGTTCACTTATCCTTTGCAGACGACCTCATGGTTTTTGCAAGAGCCGAGGTGTCATCAGTCCGCGTTATTAAAAAGGTGTTGGAGGAATTTTATGAAAATTTGGGCCTATCTCCTAGTCTAGTGAAGAGTGACATTTTTTTCTCTGGTATTGAAGAGTCGGTTAAAGCTGAGATTCTTCAAGTGATAGGATTTAGAGAAGGTTCTCTCCCGGTCAGATATTTGAGGGTTCCCCTAATTGCTACAAAATTGAGCTACAAAGAGTGTAAACCACTAATTGACCGAATTGCGACTAAAGTTAAAGTTTGGACGAGTAAATGATTATTCTTTACAGGTTGACTACAATTAATTCATACCATACTCTTTTCTATGCAAGTTTATTAGTCTTGTCTATTCATTCTACCGAAAAGGGTATACAAGGAGGTAGAAGCACTTATGAGAAAACTCCTTTGGAGTGGGCCAGAATTGAAAGCTTCTGGAGCCAAGGTAGCTTGGGAAGATATTTGTTTCCCAAAAAAAAAGAGGGAGGCTTGGGTATTAAGCCTCTATCCCGATGGAATAAAGGGGCAGTAGCAAAGCACATTTGGTTTTTGTTAACAGGTGGAGAAAATTCAGTTTGGTGCATGTGGGTAAAGTCTAATTTACTTAGAGGAAGGTCATTTTGGGGAATCAAAGCTCCCCAATTGACTTCTTGGTGTTGGCGGAAACTTCTCCAACTAAGACCCATTATCAAAAAATGCCTTAGATATGAGATTGGGAATGGCGAAGACACTTTTCTATGGTGGGATCCTTGGCACCCGTAGGGTAGTATTGTGGAGGCTAAGGGGCAGCGGATAATTTATGATGTAGGTTTAGGATCCTTTGCGAAAGTCAAGGTCTTGGTTGAAGGAAACTCATGGAAATGGCCCCCTGTATATACAGGGGACTTGCTAGAAATGCAAGCTACTACCAACTTTTTGCCAAATGTAGAGAGGAAGGACTCCGTTGTTTAGATTCTAAGTGGAAACAGATTCTCCATTGGCTCTTTCTGGAAGGAAATCAGGCCGATTAGAGAAAAATGGAAATGGTTTGATATTGTTTGGTTTAAGGGTCACATTCCTCGTTTTAGCTTTATTCTTTGGGTGGAAATTAGAGACAAACTCTATACTAGAGATAGGTTGCGGCTTTTTGGAATGCAGGGGACCTAAAGTGCATATTTTGTGCAGCCAATGTGAAATCTCACAGCCACCTATTTTTTTCCTGCCCCTTCTCTACACAAGTTTGGGAAAGGCTTCTCGGTAAATGTAATATTAATCACTGGGAAATATCTTGGCAAGCTTGGTATAATTGGATGGAGAACTATGCAAGAGGAATCTCTTTTAATTCCCTTTTAGTCAAAATTTCCTTTTCCACCTCAGTTTATTCTATTTTGAAAGAGAGGAATAACAGGAAGTTTCAGGGGAAATGCAT
>JAULLH010532490.1:0-11043 GCA_035668455.1 Sarracenia alabamensis
CTTCAAATATCAAAAATTCAAGCGTCAAGGATTAATATGATCTTACAAATAAGATATCAAAACCAATTCACAAGAACTCAATATCTGCAAATATCACATTACACATGTTGTGGGCAATAATCGTCCAAAACCAAAACTGAAAGGACACATCCTTTCTAATCATATTATCCACCAAGAAAATTCAAAAAAAAAGTTCCCACATATCACAAGGTTCCCATATAAAACCCGATTACCAACTTACCGATTTGTTAAGGAAAATTAATTCCACATATCTAAAAATTACCAAATTTGAATCATAGTGAAATTATGCTATCAGCGACTAAGATTAACCTATAGGGGGTGAATAGGTTATGAACCGGTAAATTAAAAATTAATTCAACTTTATCAAAAGGTTAGTTTCTTTCCTAACAAAATTATTTATTGGTTAAGAATAACATCGATAATAGTAATAAGACAACCCCTAAGCTATCAACAACCATGAAAAACTTACACACGATATAACATGGAAACCTTAGGGAAAACACTCCCCGGGATGAAAACCATAGCACCAAACACACAACTATATATTACTACGAATCAAGAAGGTTATCAAGACATAAGAAAAGGACTTATACCCATATACCCATGGAATCCTAACTTCAATGTTGTTGACGTAGCTGCCCCAGCACCTTCCTTGATCCCATAGTGTCCGTGGGAGCCATTCCTAATCTTGTTATCTACGACAGCTCGTAGACACCTTGGCCAAGATGCGTGTGTAGTGAGGATGGTGTGTGTAGTGATGGTTGATGGATAGATAGAATAAGGAATTAACAAGTATAATCAATGGAAGACATATAAGAACCTTGATAACACCCAAAGAAATATGATTCAACTATGAGGAAGAAGCATAAGGGTGAATGGAGGCCTAAAGAGAGGCTGGAGAAGAATGACAACCAGTAAGATCTCTTAAACTAAAAAAGGCTCAACCCTAACTTTCGTTAATATGTGTATATATACGAAAATACATCGGTGGTAGAGCGCTCTTCGAGTGCGCCGCAGGCGCTATAATATGCACGAGCGCTCCTTCGAGCGCAGTTAAAGATGGAAGGCTTTCTCTACCCACGCTAATTAGAGTCGTTAGGGTTTCTCTACTGAGCTCGATCGCTCCACGGGCGCGCTACTGGCGCTTGAAAAACCTAACTCTCGTCAAAGAGTAAATAAGACTATGAACAAGGACACTCGAGTACTCTACGGGCTCTCTTCGGGTGCTTCAATGTCTCAACTCTCAGATTATTAAGATAGGCACAAATTAATGTTTTCCACTCGATGCCGCTCGAGTGTTCTACGAATGGTTGGAGGCACTGGAAGGTGCTCGAGCCCCTTTGCGCGCCAGTGGCTAGAATTCATGGTAAGTTATGAATTCTCTAAGGCAAAAACATATACAAACTACCTTAAACATGATATGATGCGAATGAATATGGGTGTGTGTATTTGAATCCCATATACCCTGTAAGGATCGGAGCAGGCTTACTGAATGTGATATGGACGGAGGACCTAGACACAAATACCCAAAAACTCCAAACCCAAAATAAAATGTACAGACATAATGGTTTTGTGCTTAACCCGGGAATAGTGAATATACTAACACATAGGTTAACTTCTATATCAATTTCACACAGTTGATATCAATTTCTCAAAATTATCTCAATTCGGTAGAAACCCCCAAATTTGTACAAGTTTCCAATTTCGAACCCTAGTTTGTCCAAAATCAAAATAGATCGAACCTACATCATTCAAGCAAGCTAGATTAATCATAACTTGGTTCCATTTCATGTTTCTATCACCAATTACATGTTAAAAAGCTCAAACCCATACAAGGGCTCACGTTGGGTATTTAGCAACCACAATGTAGTTCAAGGTATGTTTTTGGAGTAAAATACAATCCATATCAATAAATAGGTTTATAAGGTCTAAAATCCTACCTCAATCCAAAGAAAAGTGAGAAAATCGAATCGATTACGGAGAAAATTTCAATGTCGGTGTTCGGTGCTCCCATTCCAAGTTTCTCTCTCTCCTGCCGCTGCTTTCTCTCTTCTCTCCTCTCATTGTCGGCGGCGACGCCAGCGTTGGTGGCCAGAGATGCTGGCGTCGTGGTCCCTCTCTTCTTCTTCTCCTCCCTCTCTTCCCTCTTCCCTCCTACGCGACTTCTCTCCCAAAACCGAACTGGTTTCTATTTTTGCCAAGCGCGGCTGTGTGCGTGTGTTTTGTCGAGCTTATTGTTTTGTTTTTGTTTTATTTTCCAGTTTTTTATATAAAAAAAATATATGCATATATATATATATATGCATATAAACATCACTTGTTTAACAAAAATTTAATTTTTGTTAACCGGGAAAAAGACTGCTCACCGAAGCAAAAGAAAATATTCCTTTTAGACTTTAAAACCATATTTTTTTTTTCTTAAGAAAATTTTCAGGGGAAAAAAAATTATCCAAAATCCTTTTGGATATAAATAAAATATTAATTAAACAGTTCAAACCGTTACAACCTCCCTCACTTAGGAGATTTCGTCCTCGAAATCACTGTACCTTACTGATCAAGCCCGGTCTCAACAATGTGAAATGTTTCATATCTACCCAACAAGCCGGTAACGTACTTGGTATGTCATATTGCCTTCAAATGTATTTTCTGAATTCCCAGCGAATAGTTACTGTCGTCGATAAACTCTGCTAATCGGTAAAAGGTTCTCAAAGTTAAACCAACAAACTTCTCATATGTACTCACAAACCACAAGTACCCACAACTGACGGCAGACTCTGCCTAACACAAGATGGTTCCAAATCAAATACAGTTAAGACTAAAACACCAATCAACAAATGGCTTCGCAGATATGCAACATTCTCAAATAGTTTGTCTAAACTACTCTTACAAGAAGGCCTCATCAGTCACACACAGATCCACAACACAACTATACGAACTCACTGATACATGATATAGCACATCATACCAAATAGAGGATCGATCCAACACAGGCACACTTAGATTCATAACTGCTATACACCTAGCAAGAGCTCCACAACCAACATGAAAGTGATCCCACACCGAACATACCAAACAGAGTTCTTTGTATACTGATACTAGATCACGGTTTTAATTCCCCTTTGGATAACTCTACAGAGGACACCAAGGTCGATAACTCATCATGTATACGATCTCGTGGTACTATGAACGAAAGAATGAAATCACAAAAGGAAATGATCAAATCACTACTGATACGTCCACTTACAATTTGTCTACCCTCAAAGCACTGACACATGGCTGTAACACCCCGAAATAAAATCATGTTTTAATTCATTTTAAAACCTTAAAAATTTTGTTTCATTCCCTTTTGAAAAAAAAAAAAACAAGTTGAATTAAAAGAAGAAATTAAGTCAGACCATATGTTACATCAGCCACTTACACTTTCAAGTTATTACATCTACCACGTGACCCAAAACTTCAGTTAACTTCACTGGTCCCACAACGATAACCAACTTAACCAGGACTCCTTAGATATCCTTACCAAGGCATCAATCCTACGTAAAGGATTATCATAACTTAACTCTGACAACTACACAAGCTATAAATGTTCTCATGGTAACAGGTCCGCAAACCAAACTCATCAGAATCGATCTCAACAGAACCATACACAAAAACCAAAGAAGACAAGTGTCGACACAAAGAATACCAATGTTGACACCATAGGCTAGTGTCGACATAAAGAAGCTAGTGTCAACACAGAGAAGGGATCCTGAGTTCCTCCTAAACTCAGTGTCGACACCAAGGGGACATGAGTCGACCCAACCACTACCAACCTCAACCAGCACCAACGTGATCAACTCACACCAACACCTCCAAACACCCATATCAAAACACAAACCACATTATCTACAACAACCCGAACCTCAACACCAAATAATCAAGCAGTCTCACTGCTAAGCTAGGTCAATCCAAAGTAACTCACAAAGAACCTATGCATGGCTCAAAACTGTAGGGACCTGAACCTAGTTAAAACGTGTGACATCGTTAGGAACGCTTTAGGTAGCCTTGGACCGGGTGATCATGGACCGTTTCGGATTTCATGCTTTAATTCAAATCGAAGTTCGTTTGTTTTTCTGAGAAACCGGTTAAAAGTTTTCAAAGAATTAAAGTTTATTAACGATTTGAGGTCCGATAATCGCACCGTTTGTTTTGTTAGCTTCATTATATTTTTCGTAAGTGTTGGGCCAAGTTTGAGGACGATCGGGTCGGGGACGGGCCTCCATTTTTATGTTTCGAATCTGTGCAGACCAGTGGTGAGCGCTCGAGCGCTGGTTATACCGATCGAGCGATATATGTCGCCAGAGCTTATAAAGGCAACAACATGGTTCATTTTTCTTATTTTCTTTCAACTCTTTTCTCTCCTCCTTCTCTCTAAAACGAAGGGGCACGACCTAGGGCTTGATTTTTCAGCATTTTGGAGGTTCTTGCTTGGATTCGAAGACCGTACGATGGATCGATCGGGAGATTGAGGGCTACGCGTTCACCAAGCCGGAATTTGGATTCGACGATTTTGGCAGGCTTCTTTTCAGTATTTTCTTGTTTGGATCATATTAGGATGTAGGATTCCACCAACTCTTTAACTCTTCCTTATGTATGTAAGGGTATTTTCATGTTTTAAGCTTAAAGTATACCGTTTAAGTTCATTTTGCATTTTTCGGGCTTCAAGCCCCGGTTTTCTGGAAAACTTTTACCTTTTTGTGATTGCAAGCGTGTTTATATTATAACAATCTTTTCAGATTTAAGATTATGAACTTTGTGCTTGGATTTAGCTTTTCGCGAGATTTAACAGTTTTGTGCCTTTTTCGGGCTTAGAATTTACGGAATGCAAAAAAAGTTAGTTTTATGTTATCAGCGTTGAATTTGTGATTTAACTTTAATTTTAGAATTGTAGTCGCATGTGTTATGATCAAATCATGTATAATGTGATATTTGTAGATATTAAGCTTTTTCGGGTATAGTTTTTGGATTTTTAGAATTTTGTTAGTTTTCTTAGAACTACATTGAGATTGTCACCTATCGTAGTTTTCAGATTTGGAAATGGTTAGTTGAGGCAAGATTCATGAGTAATTTGGGTGCTTTCCTAAAGTTTGTGATTTTTGGGTTAGATGGATTTGTGAGTGTTTGCTTTGAAGCATGATCCGTCTTTTTGTAGTAACGATGAGTAGGTCGTAAGGGGTCGACTGGTTCTTATGCGGAGTAGAATCTTCTGTTAGTGTTAGTGAAGCGGTTTCTGGTTTAGTCTAGTTGAGGCATGTTTGTTGATGTGTAATTTTTCGTGGCTTAGTACTCGATTAGAATAGTTGTAGTTATGCTTAGTGAGAAGCGAGATTTAAGTCGGAGATGATCATGATGGCTTATGAGGGTTGAAGTGTATGTCCTTATGATGGTTTTAGTCGGCATAGTTGGATGATTTAACATTTATTATGTTGTTTATATCTTTGTTAGAACTTGATATTTCCTTGCTTCAATATGTGATATTATAGAAGTTGATTTTAGTCTTGCTACGTGATTGAGTTTACGAGTTGTGTTGTTGAGATTTTGTTGTTATCTTTAATTGTTATTATCTGATCGTAGTCCGAATAATTCGTTAGTTGTGTTTACGATCAAGATGCCACGCCTTTGGTTTCAGACCATAAAAGTGTTGTGTCTATCATGATGATGATAATAGGCTTTACGCCCGTTTGGGCCATGTGTGCCCAGATCGATTGATGGGATTGGGCAACAGTAAACCTAGCTCGATTGATGAGATTGGGCAACTGTAACCCTCTGATCGTGTTTTGGGATGCAAGTGACTTTGGGCACCGGTACACCCAAGTCACTTGGCTTATTGTTATTCATTTTGTTTCAACCTCGTGCACGTGTCTCGATGAGCGTAGTTCTGGTCTTGTTCTTGTTTGATAGTGTGCAGACGCCATAGTTATGGGAATATAGACTATGTGATTGACATTTATGTTCTGTTTATTTATTATGTGAGTTCTATGTATTTTTTTGTGGCGTTAGTTTCAAATGTGTATAACACATGGTATGTGACGTGGTTTATACGTCATTTGGGATGCACACCTGCCTTGAGTGCGTACTTGCCGCTTTTCTCGATCTTCTTCTGTCTTAGACATATGTTTGCATAGTACAGTGACTGTCCCTATGCTTCTTTTCTTGGGGGATGGTCAGGACTATTATGCACGATATATGTAACGAGATGGGAAGAAGGTCAATGTGAGGAGTGTCGTATATAAGTTATGGTCTGGGACGTAGCCTATATACGTCCCGAGAGACAAATTATTTTCACGTATAATTATTTTCCTTGGGTTTTCCTTTGGTATATCGATATGTTTGTATCCTCTTTAGTCTGGCTTGACCTATATGTATCAATTGTTTCTCTCTAAATATGATATGTGATAACCTTTTCAGTCTCCAGTTAAACGTTGTTTTCATAATCGCATGTCATCCTCATAAAGCATGTCTAGTTCATCTGTAGTTTGTTTCCTACGAGCCAAGTGGCTCCTATTGTCTCTGACAACGCAAGTGAACGTAACAGGGATGTGGCGTAATAAGGGTTGGAGCTTGCAGAAGACCTTTTATTGTTTTGTAGTTAGATTTGAGCCAGTATAGGCTTAGGTTGTTGGCACCTTTGTTTAGTGCTTGAATTTCTGTTATATACGTTGCTAATGCTTGTTTTGCAGGTTACTCGCTTTAGTTTTGTAGTTTATGGTTTAAGTTTTGTATCACTTATCTTTCCGGATCTTGGAACCCGTTTATGTATTTATTTGTTTCTTGCATTCATTTATTGCTTGTTGTGAGGCCAATGTGCCAGGTGGATGATTTGGGTCTCATGTGGATGGGTTTATGCTTGGTAGAGATGCGTGCTGATTAGGTTTTTCCTTAGTTTGAGAAGAAACTTGGTTTTTGTAAAAGTTTGACAACCAGAATTTGCCTTAGAAAATTCTCATCATTTTGAGTGCTTGAGCTGTATTTATAAGCGCTTGAGTGGTACCCTGTTTTCTTAGCAGTTCGAAAATGGTTTGAATTTTTGTTAACTTTGGGGGCACGATGACAAGCTTTTAATAAACTTTTCAATCTTAGTATTTATACTATTTTCATTATAAAATAGTTTTATTCGCTAAGGCTTCGTTTGGGTTTCGAAATGGCTTAAACTTAATGGTTTTCCTAAGTTTTAATTGGTAGATTTTTGGTTTCGATTTTGTTTAGGCTTTCAGTTTGGATTTTTGGGTTAGATTCTAGTTAACGCGGGTTGTGGCATTACAACTTGGTATCAGAGCATGGTTCGAACACCTTGGAGCCGTGGGAGTAGTTAGACGATTCGAGAGGGTTGTTTCATGTTGCATTCATGTATTAATTGCTTGTTTCGAATTGTGATTTATTGAACTTGCACATGCTATGTGTTGTGTAAGCATAGGGAGAAGACTTGAGGATGATATTTCTTGCTCCAGAGTCTAGTTAACTATTTTGGGAATCTTATTAGAAAGGTGCCTAGTTAACGCTCATTCTAGTCCGAAGTCCAAACGAGTTGTTCGGATTGATTTATCATTCCAATGGTCTTATCTCGGTGTTTGTTACTTGCTTTGGTTTCACCTATTATTGGGCTTAGTTTGTTGTTCATGAGCTAGAGTTTTCATCGGCACCGGAGTATCACATCCGTTTGTTGCTTTTTCTTCGCTTTGCTTTTGGGTTAGGGACGGGCCCCTAGGAGAGCGTTTTGTATTTGTGTATACATGGTAGCGCTGTAGTGATCCTGCAACGATTCTAGAGAGAGTGATGTTTGGGGTTAGACGTTTGAGCCTTTTCGTACCCAGGACACGTTTGATTTTGGGGATGAAATCCTTTTTAGTGGTGGATGTTATAAAGACCTGAAGTTAGATTACACGTGTGACATCGTTAGGTATGCTTTGGGTAGCCTTGGACCGGGTAATCATGGACCGTTTTGGATTTTTAGCTTTAATTCAAACCGGCGTTCGTTTGTTTTTCCAAGAAACCGGCTAAAAGTTTTCAAAGAATTAAAGTTTATTGACGGTTTGAGGTCCAAAAATTGCGCCGTTTGTTTTTTTAGCTTTGTTATATTTCTCTTCAGTGTTGAGCCAAGTTTCAGGACAATCGGGTTGGGGATGGGCCTAAGTTTTTAAGTTTTGGATATGTGCAGAATGGAAGTGTGCGCTCGAGCGATGGTTATATCGCTCGAGCGGTATATGTCGGCATAGCTTGTAAAGGTAGCGGTGTGTTTGGTTTTTCTTATTTTCTTTCAACTCTTTTCTCTCCTCCTTCTCTCTAGAACGAAGGGGCACGACCTAGGGCTTGATTTTTCTGCATTTTGGAGGTTCTTGCTTTGATTCAGAGACCGCACGGAGGATCGAGAGATTGAGGGCTACGCATTCACCGAGCCAGAATTTGGATTCGACGATTTTCGCAGGCGTCTTTTCGGTATTTTCTTATTTGGATCGTCTTAGGAGGTCGGATTCGACCTACTCTTGAACTTTTCCTTCTGTATGTAAGGGTATTTTCATGTTTTTAAGCTTATAGTATACCATTTAAGTAGATTTTGCATTTTTTGGGCTTCGAGCCCCGATTTTCTTGAAAACTTTTTACATCTTTTGTTATTGCGCGCATGTTTAGAATATAACTGTCTTTTCAGATTTAAGATTATGATCTTTATGCTTGGACTTAGCTTTTCGCGAGATTTAATAGTTTTGTGCATTTTTCGGGCTTAGAATTTACGAAATGCAAAATAAGTTAGTTTTTTGTTATCAGCGTTGAATATGTGATTTAACTATATTTTTAGAATTTTAATCACATGTGTTATGCTCAAATCATGTACAATGTGATATTTGTAGATATTAGGCTTTTTCGGGCATAGTTTCAGGATTTCTAGAATTTTGTTAGTTTTCTTAGAACTACATTGAGATTGTCACCTATCGTAATTTTCGAATTTGGAAACGGTTAGTCGAGGCAAGATTCATGAGTAATTTGGGTGCTTTCCTAATGTTTGTGATTTTTGGGTTAGACGGATTTGTGAGTGTTTGCTTTGAAGCGTGATCCGCCTTTTTGTAGTGACGGTGAGTAGGCTGTAAGGGGTCGACTTGTTCTTATGCGGTGTAGAATCTTATGTTGGGATAAGTGAGGCGGTTTCTGGTTTAGTCTAGTTGAGGCATGTTTGTTGATGTGTAGTTTTTCATGGCTTAGTTCTCGATTAGAATAGTTATAGTTTTGCTTAGTGAGAAGCGAGATTTCAGTCGGAGATGATCGTGATAGCTTATGAGGGTTGAAGTGTATGTCCTTAGGATGGTTTTAGTCAGCATAGTTGGATGATTTAACATTTATTACGTTGTTTATATCTTTGTTAGAACTTGATACTTCCTTTCTTCAATATGTGATATTGTAGAAGTTGATATTAGTCTTGCTACGTGATGGAGTTTACGAGTTGTGTTGTTGAGATTTTGTTGTTATCTTTAATTGTTAATATATGACCGTAGTCCGGATAATTCGTTAGTTGTGTTTAAGATCATGATGTCATACTGGCACCGTGCCACCACCGAAGGTTTCTTAGTCGTTAATCGCAGGTGGACTACTGTTTATTTTATTTATTTTACCAAGATTCACTACAAACTACGTAGCAAGTAGTAAGTTCAGGGTCGATCCCACAGGGAAAATGTGTTATTTTGTTTAAGAAAAGATTTAAACTATTTAATCCAGAAAAGGGAGTAAACCTTGGATTTGGTTGGAAAATATTTTAATTAAGTAAAAGTAAACAAATAATTAAAAAGGTAATTACGATAATTTATGAGAAGGCTTCCACCTCAGGGTTTGAATCCACCTTTATTTGATAATCTAGTTTCGATATATCTCCTACTTTATTTAGCTTTGAATCGAATTAAATCCTATCGTGACTTGACCGATATGGATATCCAAGAAAGATAGATTCCAATTTCAACAAGGCATACCCTATCCGGAGCATAGCGTATCTCAGATTCTACTTTCGAAATCCCGAATTACAAATACGGCATAGTCTATCCAAGATGACGGTTCATCAGGAGTACGACCCATTTTATCCATGGCATAGGCTATCTCAAATTTGTACATTCGATCATTTAAAACAATCATGCAACACTCATTTAATGCAATCACAGAAAGCTCAAATGGGAATATAATTAATTAAAAAAATAACGTTGTTGCATTACAATCTGATTGCAAGGCATAAATAAAGTATGGAACTAATCTACTCCTATGTTACGAAATTATGGCTTCATCGTCACCCGAGGCAGAGGAAGGAACTTAGCTACTCATGGTTTGGCAGAGCTCCATCGTCCAGTTGATGTCGATCGTCATCGGCAGCTCCTCGGTGAGGTTCGGACCTTTAAGAGGTGACTTGGCCCGGGTGGCCGAAGCTACTAACTACTATCTAAGAGAAGTGGTGATTCAATCCAGAGGTATTGAATGAATAGAAAATCTATACAATGGTTCTATTTATAGATTTTCAGAGCTTCAAAATTAGTAACTTTTGCCACGGAGCGTTTGGACGGTAAGTGTCTGGCATCTGTACGGAATTGCGTGGTGAGCACGTAAGTTTTCTGATTCAGAAGCGTCGAGATGGTAGGGGACTGGCATCCGGACGGGACTTGCTTGGGTGCCACGTCAGTTTCCTTTTTCTGAGTTTCCAGTTTTGGCTTGATCAGCTGTCGGGACGATCACCGAAATGGTGTTGGGACGATGACTGCGTCGGGACGGTGAGTGAATAGTAGCTGGATGGTGCAGCGTCAGGACGGTGGATGGATGGCGTATGGATGGTAGCTGTAGGTTTTGTTGGTCTTTGTTTGGTTGTGTAGATTTTGTTGCTAAAAATGGTTGTTTTGTGGCTATTTTGCATCACTTCTCCAATTCCTGTCTTATACACAAAAATACTACAAAAACATAGATTAGATAACAAAAAGGGACAAACTCAGTGTAAATTAACGGGTCTAAATCGTCACTTTTGAG
>JAULLH010532597.1:0-11034 GCA_035668455.1 Sarracenia alabamensis
AAGATTTACTGATATTATTAATGGACTAAAATCTCTTGGCAAGATTTATTCTCATGCAAAAATGGTCAGAAAAATTCTGAGATGCTTGCCCAACAGTTGGGAAGCAAAAGTCACATCCATTCAAGAGGCTAAAGATTTTACAACTCTTAGCCTGGAGGAGCTGCTAGGTTCTCTCATGACCCATGAGATGAACAAAAAAATGGATTATGAGGATGAAAGCAAAAACAAGAAAAGGATCATACCCCTTAAATCTAAGATTGCCGAGGAAAAAGAATAGGAGACCAAAAATGAAGAAGAAGAGATTGCCTTTCTCTCTAAGAAGGTAGCTAGAATCTTAAGGGAGAAAAGAGAAAGGCAAAGGAGATCCAAAGGAAAATTCAACCTCAACTCCAAAGAAGAAAAAGAGGAGATCATATGCTACAAGTGTAAGAAACCATGCCACATAAAGCCTGACTCTCCCCTCCTAAAGAAAGAAAAGAAGAAGTATCCAAAGAAGGCAATGAAAGCCACATGGGATGATTCAGACTCAAGTGATGAAGGTGAAGAATCCACTGACAAGGAAATCTCATATCTTGCTCTCATGGCTCTCGGAAGTGAGGTAAATTATTTTTTGAATAGTGATAGTGATGATGACACTCTTCGAAGAGTTTCAAGAAGCTTTAGAGAGTTCATTAGATGTAATCAAAGAACTAAAATTAAAAACCAAGTCTCTTGAAAAACATATCACTGTATTGAATTCAAAAATTAAGTTTTTGGAAAAGGAAAATAAAAAACCAGCACCTAAGGCCTTAACTGATTTTGAAAAAGAAAATGTTTTATTAAAAATAAAGATTGAGGACTTAATAAGAAAATCATAGCTAAATTCTCTCAAGCAGAAAAGAATTTAGATATGATTCTTGGCACGAAGTGCACCTTCAACAAAGAAGGACTTGGATTTAATCCGAACGAGCAAAAATATGTTCATAAAAATCCTTTTACAAAAGCCCCTCAGCAAAAGCCTATTAGCTGCAATTTTGTGGCAAAAATGAGCACACGGTTAAATTTTGCTATTCCAAACTAAAAGGCAACAAACTTACCAAAAAGGTATGAATTAAGAAGGATGATCCTCCACCGAAAGTTGTCATGGTCACACCTAGGAGACCTAGGAATGTGAGGCAATCCAAATGGAAAGCCTTTGTAAAATCATCTCCCTACACATATGAGTATAGTGTCCCTTATATGCATAATATGAACTTTTATGCTAACCCTCAAGGACCCAATTTGAGATGGGTACCAGGACACTACTCACAGTCTTTTGCAAGAGGAAACCAAGAAGAAATTTGGCTAAGGAATATGAAGGGCAAGGCCAAGATGTTTTCATACTGAAAGGCCAAAAGTGGAGATCTGTCACTTACAGGTGACAGCAAATTCACAAGGGAAATGTTCAAAATATTGGTAGCATCTAATCCCTTTAGATTTAGTTTTTTTCTTCTTCTTGATAGTATACTGAATTTGTTGATTATATGTCATATATCTCATTCCATCAAATTGCCTTTTAAATGCATGAAATTTAATGCAAAATGCATTTTCAGCACTTTGCTGCTAAATTGTTGAATCGATCCTTTGATCGGATCCATGTATTGGAATATTGATATTGAATCAATTCACTATCTTGAAGAATTGATTCTGAACCTTTATGACTCGAATCACATTGCTTCTAATTCGACTCATTTCCTTGTATTTACCTACGGATTTGATTCCTATGTCCAAGAATCGATTCCCCCTTCCTTTTGTTTCATAGCTGATTCAATTCGCTATTATAGCAATTCAATTCTCTGTGTTTTGGATTCAATTCCCTATATCTATGAATCGATCCCTCTTATCTTTTTCTCCTGGCTAAATCGATTCATATCTCTAATGATTCGATTCTCTTGTGCATTTTCATGCTTATAAATCGATTAACTTATTTCTCGATTTGATTCTTGAA
The DNA here is from genome assembly GCA_035668455.1 of Sarracenia alabamensis. Lineage (NCBI taxonomy): Eukaryota > Viridiplantae > Streptophyta > Magnoliopsida > Ericales > Sarraceniaceae > Sarracenia > Sarracenia alabamensis. The sequence continues at coordinate 1,967 of JAULLH010532597.1, forward strand.
GTGTTTTTCAATAGAACGATTTGATTCACCTTGTTGGTGATTCGATTCCTTGCTTTTGTGATTCAATTCTCTATGTTCCAGAATCGATTCATTTTGAAAATCTTTGGACCTCCATTCGATTCTTACCATAAACGATTCAAATCACATTTTATATTTTCTCCAGCTGATTCGAATTAGTGTGTTAATGATTCAAATCACTTGTTTGACCCTATATTTATCTTTAGAGGGACCCAGCTTTTAAACCCCACTCCTTTAGCGCCCTCTAAACTTCTCTCTCATTTCAACCGACATCTCTCTCTTTCTTTCTCAAACTGCCTCAAAATGAGAACTCGATCGATGACCCTAGGGCTCAAGCAACCAAGCAATGAAGTCTCTGCAAACCCTCGTTGAAAGAAGAAGACTGGAACTAACAAGGGTACAGGTTCCTCTCTCAACACCACCAATGATCTTTCCTTGGGCTTAATGGAAGTTCCTCCTTCTGTTCCTCCCTCTTCAATTCCCTCATCTTCAAAATTGCCATTAGTTGAGCAAACTAATGACTCGTCTAAACTTTCCTCATCACTTCCATCCTTCAATCTGCTAACGGGAAGCTAGATGACCTGACTCAAATGGTCATCGATCTTATCATCAAGGTTAACACCCTAGAGGAGAAGGTTCAAGTCACCTTCAGGGAAATCCATGAAATCAAGGAGAGCAAGAAGGAGAAGGCACTCAAAAAGAAGAAGGATGATGAAGACCTAGCTCAAGCGATTAGTGACATGGTTACTCGAGCAGATGCTAGGGAAGCAAAGAAGAAAAAGGACCATGACTAACCTACCCTTTTCTTTCTTTTACTTTAATCATCTCTTTGTAATTTATTTTTTTTACATTTTGAAACAATCTTTTCTTTTGTATGATCAATCGTTTTGTGATTTGAATATTTAATGATGAATGGTGAATGATGATTGGTCTTATGAATTTATCTCATATTTTCATTAATTTGTTGGTATAAATCCCTTGCTTTCATATCTCTCAATTTTTCTTATATTTTGATATATGCTCTATGAGTGCATATGAAATTGCAAAAACCTAAACTCCTTCAATCAAATTGGTAAACATTGAACTTGAATGAGATCTTATGATTGATTATCAATTGGTATCATACTTTATCTGTTTTTCATAAAAAACTATAGTGTATAACAGTCAATAATCGGGTTATTTTATAAGATAAAATATTTTCATAAATCCCTTTTTTGAGAAAATTCTCGTAGACACGTCTTCTGTGATGCATCCTTCGAGGTTTTGGGTTACGTGTTAATGCAACTCGATAGAGTTTTAGCTTATGGTTCTCGTCAGTTGAAGACACACGAGAGGAACTACCCGACTAATGACTTGGAGTTGGTGGTAGTGGTTTTTACGTTGAAGCTGTGGAGGCATTATCTTTATGGTGAGCACTTTGAAGTCTTTTCGGATCACAAGAGTTTGCGTTATCTTTTCTCATAAAAGGATCTCAACCTTCGGCAGTGGCGTTGGATGGAGTTCCTTAGTGACTAATGTTAGCCTAAAGGCCTTTTCAATCAAGCCTCACTTTGATTTTGATTATAACAACACATTGATTTGGTGTTGTTAATATTTGCTTATGTTTGAGAAAGTATTTTCAGGTTACATCTATAGCATAAAAAAATGTCAAGCCAGACTATGGACGGGCTTCTCATATTGAGCATGGATTCTCAGAAGAATGCCAAAGAGAATATTAAGAAGGTTGAAGACCCTGAAGAGACTTGAGATTGATGGAGATATAAAAAGAGGCATCGACCTATCAAATGTCTGAGGTGCAAGAATAAGAAGAAAGAGAAGAGATATGGATAAAGCATTATTGCTTGTCTCATTAGATACTATTAGTTGAAGGGGATTTCTCATTCTCTCTGAGTTTGGCTAACTCCTTCGGCTCTGCCTCAAGCCTAAGAGTACTTGAAGGAGCCCAAGTATCTATTGGAGCATGAAGCCGATCAAGATTCAAGAAGAACTGGAGCTCAAGACAAAGGGGGAGTAGTCTTTGAACCCTTCATGAAGATTAAAGGTGAATCAAGACCAGAGGAGAAATGGAAGCTAAAAAAAATAAGGATTGCTTCGAATCACTCTTCAGATGATTCGATCCTTGACCCTGCTGATTCGAATCGCCTGCCTCAAAACCCCCAACAGATTCGATCCTCCAACCTACTGAATCGAATCACAAGCGCCAAATTGAAGACATAATTCGATTCTCCAAGTTGTTGATCGAGATTTCCAGTACAAAATTGAAGAATTGATTCGATCCTTGGAAGTCTTGAATCAAATCACAAGCCCCAAAAGACAAACATGATTAGATCCTTTAGTCATAAAAGCTCAATTTTATTCGATCCTTGAAGTTTATGATTTGAATCACTACAGCGATATTGAAGAGCTGATTCGATCCTTGGAGGTCTTGATTCAAATCACTCAGTGCAAATTGCCAATTTGATTCGATCCCCTAGTATCTTGAACCGAATCACCCTTGCAAAAATGGAGACATGATTTGATCCTCTCATACACTAGTTCGAATCACAAGAGACAAAATGAAGCCATGATTCGATTATTTGGTTTGCTGATTCGATCCTCTAGCTCAAAATGCCAATTTTATTCGAATCACCTGTGGTATGATTCGATCCTCCAGACCAAAAAGCGTACATGATTCGAGTCACCAGTATAAGGAATCGATCCCATAGTGAAGAAAATGTCACTTGATTCGATTCTTGGCCATCATGATTTGATTCCCTACTTCAACATTTAAGACATGATTCAATCCTCTCTTCCACGATTCAAGTCATATGCTCAGAAGTTCAAATCCTGAAGCTCCAATGGGAAGATTTTTTCAGCATTTATTGATCCAACGGCTATAGATCCGAACATTAAATGCGCCAATGACTCTATTCTCTCAAAGGATATATAAGGAATAAAGATTGAACATAGAGAGGTTGGTGAACCTTGGTGAACACACTACGAAAATCATAACTCTCATTTACTACTCTCTAGTTCTCTATTCTGAATTTAATTCTCATTCTTTGAGCTTTTAATTTCTAGTTTTTATACTCCTCTTCATTATTGCTTATTCATTGTAAATCTTTTGAATTTTTGAGAGTGAGTGAATCACAATGATTTCTTAATTACAAAATCACTTGTAAAAATGGTGAGTCACCCTGTTTTTTCCTTTGAGAGTGTATAACTCAAAGAAGAAACTCGTAAGGCTTGTTTAGGCACGGAGGGTGTGCCCGTAAATATCCTTGGTTAGGCTTTGAAGTCTTGTATCCGCAAACAACTTTATAAATGTCTTGGAGTGTGCCTGTAAACATTCTGATAGTGAAGATTCTCAAGGGGGATGTTGAGGAGTGGACGTAGGTTAGGGATAAGTCGAACCACTATAAATCTGTTGTCTTGTGGTTAAAGTATGTCTTTCCTTAATCTCTTTAATTTTGTACAAGTTAATTTGTTTATATCTACTATATCTATTTGATCCTTGTCGAGTTTTAAGTTTTGAAAAAGAGTTAGTATTTTTTTTTTTTTTTGCATAACAACCTATTCACCCCCCTCCCCCCTAGGTTGCCCCTTTAGGACCAACAACTATGACTTTGATTTGTAGTATCATTCGAGGTAGGCCAATGCAGTGGCCGAAGCCCTCAATCGGAAGTCCTTTGCCACGCTTGCAAGCATTAAGGTTTAGGAGTGGGGTATAATGGAGGAGCTCGACACCTTCGATCTTCAGCTGGCGTATCTGGCGTAGGGGCCATGTTGTTTTCAGTCATTTTACAACAAACTCGTTTTAGTCATGTCATTGACGTGCAACAATCTGACGTGGAGAGCCAGGACTACCGGAATCGGATTTTATTAGATAGTGACGCGGGTGGATTGACTATTCACTCCAACCAAAGTGTGAGGTTAGGAGACAAGATCTTCATACCGGAGTCATACCGAGCGGACGTGCTTCATGAGTTCCACCATTCAAGGCTTGCGGTGCACCCGGGTGGCACAAAGATATACCATGATTTACGTAGGCAGTTTTGGTGGATGGGCATGAAGAAGGATGTAGCTTCATTCGTGTCGCATTGCCCTACTTGTTAGTAAGTAAAGGCTAAGCATCAGAGACCCCTGGGCATGTTACAGCCTTTTCCTGTATCATAGTGGAAGTGGGATCACATCACGATGGATTTCGTTACAGGACTTCCTATCTCGCTGAGGAAGTATGATATGGTTTAGGTAGTGGTCGATCGGTTGACCAAGTCTGCTCACTTTCTTCCTATCCAGCTAACGTATTTGGTGGACCGATTGAGTAGATTATATCTTTCAATGATCGTTCGCCTGCATAGAGTTCCAATCTCCCTTATCTCCGATCATGGCCCTTGCTTTGCTTCACATCTTTGGCAGAGCCTACAGTCAGCATTCGATACCAACATTCTGATGAGTATCACTTTTCATCCACAGACGGATGGCCAGCTGCAACGTACTATTGAGATTCTTGAGAATATGATACGGGCATGCATTATTGATATCTGCGGATCGTGCGAAGACCATCTACTACTTGTGGTGTTCGCGTACAACAACAGTTACCAGGCGAGTATTGGGATGACACCTTTCGAGGCGTTATATGGTACACCATGGAGGTCGCCCATGTGTTGGGTGGAGGTAGGCGAGAGGACTATCATGGGACCCGGCATGGTTCAGGAGACTACGGAGAAGGTAGCTGTTATTCGTAGACATCTTCTCACCACTCAGAGTCATCGGGAGAGTTATGCCGACCGATGATGGTGACCCCTTGAGTTCGAGACAGGAGATCATGTTTTCCTTAGGGTTTCGTCTCTTAAGGACCTTTTGAGGTTTAGGAAACGCGGGAAGTTATCCCAATGTTATGTTGGACCGTTTCAGATTGAGGAGATGGTAGAGAAGGTTGCATATCGGCTTTCTTTACCTCTTTGTTTATCGTCTGTGCACAACATGTTCCACGTATCCATGCTGAGGAAGTACCAACCCGTTCCATCTCATACCATTGACTTGTCAGACTTAGAAGTTGACGAGGATTGCACTTACGAGGAGAGACCATTGAGGATTCTTGATACACGGGAGAAGGTTCTTCGGGGTAAGACTATACCTCTTGTGAAGATCTTGTGGCTTCATCACAGTGCGGAGGAAGCCACTTAGGAGTGCAAGGATGAGGTTTATGCTAAGCATCCAGAGTTGTTCTCTTCTCGAGGTATGTTTGATTTTGAGGACAAAATCCCTTTTTAGGGGGGTATGTTGTGAGTGTCTGACCCTTGTTTATATGTTTATACGTTTGCGTACATTCTACGTTTGGTTTGAAAGTTTGATTTTCTAATTTATAGTACTTGTTCGTTGACGGTATTTTAAATTTGGATTCGTTCCTCATGGGTTCTTAGTTTAACCCTTTCATGGTTCTGAGAGTTGGGTTTTTATGTGTTATCTGGGAAGGTTTCATGGCGTTTGGACTGAAACTCGAATCTCTTTGCATCATTTTTCAAGCCACAACCACAGCTGATGGTCGCTTGAGCGACCTAGAGACCGCTCGAGTGGTCCCCATTAATTCAACTCGTTATAAGTACGGGTTATTTGATGTTTGTCATAACTTTTTATGTCTTTTTCTCTCCCTTTTCTCCAAAACCTTGCTAGAACACCTAGGGCTTGAGATTCCATTGTTTTGGGAGCTTTGGGTTGGATTCCGGCACCGTACGCTCAATCAGGAGGATGAGGGTTACGTATTCACCGAACGGATTCCTGTTTTCGCCATTTCGAACCACCATGGTTTTGGTATTTTCCTTCTTGGACCATCTTGGGAGGTAGAAATCAACCTACTCTTGAACATTTCATGTTATATGTAAGATTAATTTATGATATTTGTGGTAAAAATGCTAGATTTCATCTTTTTCTCACTTATATCGTATGTTGCAGGACTCGAGGCTTAGGGCTTTCAAAAAAAATTTAGTTATTCTTGATGCTTATCATGACATGAACAATCGTATATTTTCAGTCTTTGATTAGCATGCTTATTGCTCAAAACATGTATAATGCGAGATATAGAGATATCGGATTTTAACGGGCTTAAAAAGTCGATTTTTGAAAAGTGTTCTCTTTTCCTCTATATGTACCAAGATTGTTGCTCGCCAGTGTTTTTGGTTTGAAAATGGATGGTCGTATCAATAATCATGTACAAACTGCTTTGGGTGAGTTTTGGGCAAAAGTGAGGTTTTTGAGTGTCATTTTCCGAAATTGGTTGAGGTATGTATCTCGTTAGGATTCTTTTTAGTCTCATACATGTATCTACTTAAGCGGTCATTTTGATGTTGTGCTTATTTCCTTGGATGACAGTTAATACTATTAAGCTTATAATACATGTCATGTGATTGAATCGATATCTTGATTGAGATATGTAGTTCACCAACTTTTTCAAGCTTATGTTTTGAATCAAAATTCTCCTAATTCATATTTATGTTAGGAGTTACGATAATGCAGCTTGTTTGAATATAGGATATGGTAGACTAAGCCTTTATTCTTGTTATTATTGCAATTGTGTTTATTACATAGATATACATCGATGGTTTCTATATATCATTGATAGTTGTTATTGTGATATCTTGGATACACTGTGTCATTGATAGTTATGGTTGCACCATGATTCTGGTTATACACTTATGGTTGTTGCAGCACTTGTGGTTTCCATATATGTTTGGTTATTGTGAAATTTCTTGGCTTCTAGGCAGTTTCTGTTGTATTACTGCTGGTTGTTACCCCACTACATTACCTGTTATAGTAGTTTCATTGTGGGAGGTTATGATGAGAGGGGTGTTGATGTTGTGGGGTTTGGTGTGGATTACAAATTAGATCTGATGCCTATGATTGGCTATCTTATGGTCATGATGCCTGTTATTGGTGACTACATGATCTCGGTGCTTGTGATTAGCAACCTGGAGGTCCTGTTTTGCCATCGTGGATGGCTGGGTGTGGAGGTTTGGAGATGTTGGTGTAAGTGCTTTGGGGTAGTCTAGTGAGACGATAGGTGTAGGGTTATACATCTTTTCCCATCCCTGTGCATGTCTGAGTCAGCACAGCGGAAGTTTTAAAAATCATTTTGATACGCATTTTTCACGAAAAGCTACATAATATATCGAGATGGACAGAACCATTACCGATCGAAACTTGTCAAAAAGTTTCAAACTATCCACGTAACGAGAGAGAGACCACTACGCGATCTTCTCACGTATAACTCTTGCACGTGCTTGACTCCGGCGTGTGGGCATCGATCCGAGACAAGTCCTTTAGGCTTCAACACATTAGAATCTCTCAAACACTCGAAGAATGAAGTGGGAACGAGGGAGAGAGAACCAAGAGGGGCGGCGGCTAGAGGCTTTTAGAATTCAATTAATTCTATTAGTTATGTATATCTTATCCCTTATTTTAATGCCTTAAGATATATATATGCATATAATCCTTCCTAAAGCATTAAAACAAATTATCCATATTAGGAACCTAAATCCCTCCTAGGGCCGGCCACTTTTGAGAGGGTGAGAGACTTATTTTAATTTTATTTTATATATAAAATAACCTTAAGAATATAGTGCATTTCCCTAATGATAATTAGCAATTACACTTACCTAAAATAAATTATTCTCCCCCCTACTAGGGCCGGCCATATGGGATTAATTCCAATATAGCCACTTTGCCCTTACGCATTTAATTTAATACCTCGAACGTCCCGATAATAAATTCGATGATCGAATTAAATTAAATAAAAACCGAAGCCTACCAAAAACCCGTGTGTATAATAGGGCTACGTGAGGGATCACGAGGAAATATAGAACTCGGGTTAACCGTACTAGAAAGCCAGATATCCCTAACTCAATCCCCGAGTTAGATCCATTCTTGCACGAACCAGGACTTATTCCACTAAAGACCCTCACTGAACTCTCAGCCCTAATTCAATTTGTGTCTCGAGTTTTCAATTATCAAATGCACTGAAGTCTCCCCACGTTTAAGATATGGATTCCCGATTGTTGGCCCAGATATGCAACCTAGAGGGGAGGTGAATGGGTTGCAAGGCAAACTTAATGGATTTTAAATCTCTTTTATAAAATTCTTACACTTAAATAATTACGAGAATATGCAGCGGAAATAGTAAGAATTAAATACAAGAAATAAAGAGATAAAGGAAAAAGGAAATCCAAACCACAAGACCAAGACGTATAGAGGTTCGGCCAAATTCCGGCTTACGTCCTCTCTCTCCAGTAGGACTTGAGTTTCCACTAAGGGGAAGTACTTACAGGTGCACTCCGAACCGGATACAAAGGATTTGCAGGCTGTCCTTCGACGTAGAAGAATTGCAGGCTATCTTTTGACCATCTCCTGGACGATTTGCAGGCTATCCTTCCAACCTTTACCGAGATGATTGCAGGCTCAAGCTCGAAGCCGGATGAAGATGATTATGGGATCAAGTCTTCAAAGCCGGACAAAAATGATTACGGGCTCAAGTCTTCAAAGCCGGAGGAAGAAATTATTGAAGCTTGAAAAGCCCCTATTTTTCTTCTTACAGTAGTGTACTCCTTGATTTGAGTTGATTTACAATGAATTCCTCACTACAAATAATCTCTCTCTCTTTTACAAGGATTTACAATTAATGTAAAACTAATGGAGAAGAGAAGATTACAAAGTCTGGTTGAAGAATCATGACAAAAGCTCTAATGATGAGAATTAAAAATCTGAGCAGTGAAACAGAGTATGAGTATTGAGTGCAAGAGTTAAATATTTTCTCAGAATTTGACCAACCTTTTTCTCTTTGAAAAAATCCCCTTAAATAGGCTTCATAAGATCTGAACGTTGTGGAAGATGTACTGTCGCCGTTGGAGCATTTAATGCTAACAATATTCCTATTTGAAATAACATATTTTTGAACTTGAGAAGCAAAGGATCGATCTATGTAAGGTAGGGTCGACCTTTTGCTGATGAAGCCGAAACAGGACTTTCAAAATACTTGGACCAACTTCGATCGATCATATATCCTTCGTCCGATCTTC
>JAULLH010532707.1:0-11031 GCA_035668455.1 Sarracenia alabamensis
AGCCGACATACTGTTTATCTTTCATGAATCACAATCACCCAATTTTGCTTTTAAAGACTCTTGAAAAATGCTTTAAAATTTAGTACTAAATAGAAACCTACCAACGCGGCTCTTAAAAAGTCTTGAATAATGTATTCTGGTACTAAATCAAGAATCAATTTTATTATTGATATGAAATGTAATAGTGCTAATAAATTATTGAATATTATATGAGTTTTTTTATATGGTGCTATATACATTTTTAATAAAAATATTTTTGTTACCATAAATGATTTTGTATGATATAAACCTAATAGTTAAATAACTAGCATGAAAGCGAATAAAGCTTAATATTTAATATTTTCGGTGGTGAACTAACTACTCCCAAAACTACTCTATACATTAAATTTTACAGAAATGATAGGTTTACACCAAAAAGCTACACCAATCTCACACCAACCATTGGTAAAACTGTTTTTTGTCTTTAGCGACAGTTGTAAACAGTCGGTAAAACTGTTCTCTATCGCTAAAAGCCGGTGTAAAAGTGGTGTGGTGTATGCGTAGTAGGACTGTAAATTTTATGTTTAAATTTGAATAAATTAACAAAAAAGTGAGAAATAATTAACATTCATTTTTTATTTATTTAATATTTAGCATTCATTCATTGTTTGTTGGAAGTGAGACACTAAACACTATTGACCAATACAAAAGTGAATTATCAATATTGGTCTGCCTTGTCAATAAAAACTCAATAAATTTATTCTTCTATATGATTTGGAATCAAATGTGGCCTTTGATAAGGATTTGATCCCGATCAGTTAATTGGTTTAAAAAGCCCACATATTGTTTATTTTTCAAGAATCTCAATCACCCAATTTTACTTTTAAAGACTCTTGAATAATGTTTTAAAATTTAGTACTAAATAGCAACCTACCAACGCGGCTCTTAAAAAGTCTTGAATAATGTATTACGGTACTAAATCAAGAATCAATTTTATTATTGATATGAAATGTAATAGTATTAATAAATTATTGAATATTATATGAGTTTTTTTTATATTGTGCTACATACATTTTTAGTAAAAATATTTTTGTAACCATAAATGATTTTGTATGATATAAACCTAATAGTTAAATAACTAGCATGAAAGCGAATTAAGCTTAATATTTAATATTTTTCATCATGAACTAATATTAACTACTACCAAAACTCATCCTTTATATTAAATTTAATGTTTAAATTTGAATAAATTAACAAAAAATTAGATATAATTAACATTCATTTTTTTAAAATAATATTTTTCTGGACCATTAGATATCATATGACACCAACTAGTACCGATTGATATTTTGAGCATAACAAAATTTGAGTGTTAGAACATATATGTTTGTTGTAAGTGATACACTAAACACTATCAACCAATACAAAAGGAAGTTATCAATATTGTCATGCCTTGTCAGCAAAAAATCACAAATTTTTATTCCTTAATTTATTTTTAATTTTAAAATAACGAAGGTTTAACAAAAGTTTCTTTCATGTATTTGATATTTATAGATTGCCACACCTCTCTGAATAGAGAACCAAACTGCTTCAGTTAAAGTTTCTTCTTTGGCTTCCCTCCTACTACGATTTTTGAATAACACAAATGGCCTCGTTGGGTTACCATGAAATCCTCTTAGTACTTGTATGTTTTCTCTTGTTTTATTTTTTGGGCACCATTAATGGGCCTCTCTTGAATTGGCCGCTCCTAGGAATGCTACCAAGTCTTCTTGTCAACTTTCATCGGATTCATGATTGGTGCACCGATTGTATTGCACTGGCAGGTGGTACTATTCTATTCAAAGGCCCTTATTTTGCCAACATGGACATGCTAGTCACTGCTGATCCTGCCAATGTGCGCTATATATGGAGCATTAACTTCCCTAATTACCCCAAAGGACCTAAGTTAAAGAAGATATACGACATCCTGGGAGATGGGATTTTCACTTCTGATGGAGAACAATGGCGATACCAAAGGAAGCTTGCCCATATTCATATTAGACATCAACGATTCAGTCAGTTCCTAATCAAGAGTACCCAGGAAAAGGTAGAGAAATCGTTGATGTCATTTCTAGAGCATGTCTCCAAACAAGGCCTCGTTGTTGATTTGCAAGACTTGTTCCAAAGGTACACCTTTGACACCACATGCATCCTAGTTACCAGCTATGATCCTAAGTGTCTCTCTATCGAACTCCCTGATGTTGCTTTCTCAAAAGCTATAGACAATGTCAAGGAAACCCTGATGATTCGTCATGTGGTTCCGGACAGCTTTTGGAAGTGGCAAAGGTGGCAAGGGATTGGACGTGAGAGGAAAATGAGCAATGACTATGCAACCATAGACTACATTTTAGCTAAATATATATCAAAGAAGAGAGAAGAACTTGGTAGAGAAATAAAATCAAAGGAAGAGAATGAAGGGGCTGACCTATTAACTTCATACTTAACTGAAGATGAGACAGGATCAATGTTTGATGACCAGTTCTTAAGAGACACCCTTTTAACTTTCATGCTTGCCGGTCGTGACACCACTAGCTCAGGACTCACATGGTTTTTTTGGCTTGTTTTCACACACCCAAATGTTGAGGCCAAGATTAGAGAAGAATTAGAAACAATTGTGCCAGATAAAGAAGCCAAGAAATGGAAGTTGTTCGGTGCAAAAGAGGTAAGAAAGCTAGTTTATTTTCATAGCGCACTTTGTGAATCTTTGAGGCTCTATCCACCAATTCCATTTCTTAACTTGAATCCTCTTCAACCGGACATCCTTCCGAGTGGCCACCATGTTAACCCAAGAATGAGAATAATATTCTCAAGTTATGCAATGGGAAGGATGAAGTCTATATGGGGAGAGGATTGTTTAGAGTTTAAGCCAGAGAGATGGATTTCTAAAGAGGGAAGCATCAAGCATGAGCCACAATATAAGTTTATGTCTTTTGGGGCGGGGCCGAGGGCTTGTCTAGGAAAGGAGATCGCATTCACTCAAATGGGGGTAGCGGCAGCATCGATGATCTATAACTACAATATTAAGGTAGTGGAGGGGCACCAAGTGGACCCGACTCCTTCTATAGTTCTTTATATGAAGCATGGGTTAATGGTGAAGATTACGGATAGAGGGTGCTCAAGTTAAGACACAAAATTTCATTTTATGTCTGAATGCGCATTGGGATGGATAGACCATTGTGGAAGCATGCACAAACAAATAGTAAGACCTAGAAATAAGATAAAGTGTGGATAAAGACATAATTTATTTGAATGTGCTATTCATAAAATATATTTTTAGTGAAAGATTAGTTTAATTATTAAAAGACTAAGTATTGTGATTAGTTCTGTAATTGGTTTTTATATTTGTAAAATTATTATTTAATAACCCTGTGTCTTAATTGTACTTTGTGTCGAATAAAATTATTTTATTTTTGTTTATGAGTTACGTCCCATATGTATTTCTTACATTCGGTAATGTGTAATTTTTGAAATTTAAATCGTTCTAAGTTAATTATCATAAATGCTTTTAAACAAGTATTAAAGTATACCAAAACTTTTGTTTGTTTGATGCTTGAGCGAGAATAGGGGGAAAGCTTCTCTCTATAGAGGAAGCCCTCCCTAAGGCCTGCCATGTTGAATCTAGTAATCACATATAGTGTCTTCTTCTCTAGAGCTTAGATCGATTAAAGTGCATATCTGAGAGTAGGCTTGGAAACTCGCATATATATTAATTTTACATTTTTTTTGAAGAGCAATTAGCTCTAGTTTCCTACTTGTTAATATTATTGTCCACTATTATTGCTTTCTATTTTGGTTTTGTTGGATTTCTATTTTGAGTATCCAAGAATTTTGGAGTCCCTAGAAATTCTGATACATGTATGAATCTCAAAATGTGTCTATAACGTCCCAAGTTTTGGAAACGATACGTATAGTAATATAAGGATTATGCTGACATGTCATTTCACCAAATTCCACAAAAAAATTACGATCATCCAACAATTATTTTTCAAGCATACTATAGCATGGGAGAAATGAAATCTAACCAATAAACACTCTCATGAACGGCAAAAAGATGAAGCTAAATTTATCTAGAAACTCCTCTTGTTTGAAGAATTCTTCATTTACACTTGCCATAAAAACGCCATGAGCTGCGAAGCTCAAAGAAAACTCTAGGAAACCCTACCATTCTAACTCAAACAACAATCTTAGGCAAGTTTCCATGTAACACATAACAAGATATTAGATTATGGGAGTCGATTACATAAAAAAAATATGATAATGAGTTACGCAACGCATGCAACCATTCTAACACCCAATCTGAAACTTTATATCATTTGAGATCAATTGTGAAAATTCCTCAAGATCTTTAAATGCATCCATAGAAGGAACACACTTGGAAGCAATTGAGGCCTCTAGCAACTGATACTTCTGTTGTTCCTCAGCCAACTTGGCTTCCACTTCTGCTATTTGTTTCTGCCGAAGATCCATTATTTAACATATTCTCCTTGATTAATCCCTCTTGAGATTTCCTTGGTTCTCTCAAGGCCAGCCTCTACACTAGAAAGTTTCCTTTGATATGTCTTCAGTGCCACAATCTCTGTCTTTATATTCTTGTGTTATCCTATAAGCTTTCTCAATGATTTTGATGATTGAGTATTTAATTTTTTGATTAAATTCATTTTCAAAGTACTTGATATATGTTCAAATGTTTTCATTTTCATATTATATACTTGAACATACTCTCGTTTGTATCAGAAGTTGACTCCATGATTTAAATAGGTCAATTCCTAAGTGTTTGTTAAGTGTGCAAAATAAAGGATCAAAGGGTTGATACCAAAAGAATGAAATGTCAACACTTTTCCACCTTACAAACAAGAAGTGTCAATACCAACCCACCAGATGTCAACACCATAAGTATCAAGCTAGTGTCGACACCAAGACAGTTAGTGTTGACACTAAAAGAACATGCCTAAGAAGATCTCTACGGGATCATTACCAAAGGCACTAAGTGTTGACACCAATGAAGTAAGGGGTTGACACCAGGCACCAAAATTAGCATTCGATAAAGAAGTGTAACATTCGGGATCATTTCAATTTTGAATTTTAATTAAATCGGTTTTAAAACTTTAAAACCTTTTCTTTGAACCGGTTAAAAGTTTATGAAAAATTAAAATTTGATCTTGATTCGAAATCGCATGATGTTACCATTTGCTTTGGAACCTCAAAAAAATTATTTCGGGGTATTGGGTTAACTTTTGTGACATTTGGATCAGAAAAGAGACTCAATTTTCAAGATTTCGAGCCGTTCAGGACAATAGGGTCTACTTGAGCGGATGGGAGACCGCTCGACCAGTCTATGTCGGTAGTGGGCCGTTTATCCTGCGTTTGAAGATATTTTTTATTCTCTCTCTATCTAATACCTCTGGGCAAATGAGGGGAAGGCTGGAGACATGTGAAAAAATTAATTGGATGGATGATTAAGCCTTGTTTGGTATGTTTTTATTGGATCAAGTTTGATATTCATGGGTTTTACCCATTGTATACTTTCTTAAAAAGTGAAAATTTCGACATATTATGGTATGTATATGGTTTTGGTGACCGAAAACGTATGGTTTTTAGAAATTGATTAGTTCTTATGCTTCCCTTCCTTGATTAGAACACTTGTATCTTTTCAGTTTTGGATTTGGTTGAGTATTGCTTAAAACGTGAGTAATGCGATATATAGCAGATATCGGGGTTTGATAGATTTAAACGTATGTTTTTTGAAAAATAGTTATTTTTTCTACATCTATATTATGATTGGAGCATACCTATCTTTTTAGATCAAAAACGGTTGGGCTTAGTTAAAAATGTGTGAAAACGGCTAAGGCTTGGTTTGGGAAAAATGGTCGATTTTTGGGAAAAATGTTTTTTCAATAAAAATTTTTGAAATTGGTTTTCATTCTATGAAATTGGCATGGACCAGCTGCTATGGTTCCCTTTTGAGATATTTTAGAAATTGGAACAGTTTTCAGGAAAGTTGGCACGTTGATGGAAATTGGGGGGAAAATGTTGTTTTGGGTTCAGATCTTGTAATTAGCATTGCTTATGCTTCATTGGACCTTAAGGTGACTCATGTTCACCGAAATAGTGATACATCATGTGTTGGGTTTCGGTGATCAACTTGTTGGATTTAGGGTTACCTTCGTCTTGCCCTTACCTTATAAGTGTTAATACAGATATATGCTTTGCTTAATATCTTGGTAGTTAATATGATATCTTCTATGCGTATACTATTGATATGATATCCTTTGTGCATATCATGCTAGTTCGTTAGGATATCCTTATTATGTTTAGCCTTTTGTTGTTTATGATATCCTAGTTGCGAATATTATGCTCATTGTCTACGGTATCCTTCTTGTGTATATCATATGATTAGTTGATATCCATGTTATGTATATCATATGACATACTGATATCCCAATTGTGTATACCATGTATATTATTGATATCCTCGTTGTGTATATCATGCAGAGTACACTATCTCTGTTGTGATTTATCAGACTATAGATATCCTTGTTATAGATATGTTGTCATGGGTATCTTTGTTATAAATATCCTTATGGTGGAATATCTTGCTTGGTGATGGTACTTGGATGTAACACATCTTGTGGAGGTTATGGGTGATGTAGTTGTATGATGAGACAAGTCTCGTGTGAGTGGGTTTCTATTAAAAGGGCCGGCTTAATCCTTAGACTTCAATCTGTAAAGGAGAGCTTGGTTAATTAACTCTTTGTGATTTACACGGGGGATACACAACCCTTCGATTAAAGTCCGTAAGTCTGGGGGTGATTCTTAGTTAATTTACAGGGGATACCCACCCCTTTGGTTAAAGTTCATAAATCTGGGATTAGTTCTTGTACCTGTAGGAGTACAAAGGTATAACGATGCCTTCAGTTAAAGTTTGTAATTTTAGGAGTAGTTCTTGTACCTGTGGGAGTACACGGGGGATACCCACCCCTTTGGTTAAAGTTCATAAGTCTAGGGGTAGTTCTCGTACTTGTTGAGTACTTGGGGTATCCACCTCCTCGGCCAAGGGCCATTAGTTTGGGGGTCGTAGGTGTTGAGGATATTTATGTGTGTCAGTATGACCAAGATCGTGTTCACTGGCGTATGGTTATGATGGTTGCGTGTGGGGGTAGCCAGTGAGGAAACAACAGAAACGGAAAAGCATATGAATGTGGGGAATTATTTTGTGAAACAGTTTTACAAAATGGTTATATATACTTGGGTTTTTAAGGTGAAAACGATGGTTTTCCTTTAATTGTTTTACATTTACAACTATTGTATAACCATCCTCATATATTGTTCTTGCATTCATCGTTTATTATATATCCTACGAGCCTTGGGATCATGTTGTTTTATAACAATATTTCAGGTATTAGCGGCTAGGCATTGGCGGATGCTAGATGATTATGTGACTCGTCCCATTCATGCATGGACTGGGATATTTATATTTATAGTATGCTTTCTCTTTACATTTCCATATCGGATCAATGTATATCTATATAACTATTGTAGTTGGTTATCTTGTGATGTAAGGCCATAACGTTAGTACCATTTACTGCATGCTTGATGAGAAATCTAGAATGCTTTCAGTTTGTCTTGGTTGCATGAAAATGACTTCGGTTGGGTTGTGGTTGTTGTATCTACATCCTTTATCTCGTTAGTTTACTTTCTTAGAGCTTGTGTATGGTTTGAGGTTCTGTTAAGGCTTGTTATATTGATCTCATGTGCTTGTTCATTATGTACAAAAATAGCTCATTAGTGTTTAAAACAAATCCACTCTCGTAATTTTTTTTTTAAAAACTTGGACAATGAGATTTCCTTTAGATTTCTTTTAAAACTAATGGCGAGAGTATTTTATACAATTTAACCCCTGACATGTGATTAATATCAAGCTTGAAATCAATGAAAATGTTTAATATATTATATGGGGTTGGTCTGTAACAGAATGGTATCAGAGCACTAGGTACAAATGTTGGAAATCGTTGCGGAATCGCCGTAGTTTAAAAAAAATGAAACCGTGGCTCATTTTTCATGAAACTAATGGTGCTAAACTACATGGAGAGAATATTATACCTTCGTGTGATTGTCAAAAATCACAACCAAAAATCCATGTAGCGAGTGAGACTACCCAACGATCTTCTCACGTATGACCCACGCACGTATTTACCTCCGGTGAGTGGGCTCCGATCCGAGACGAAATATTTGGCTTCAACACACTTAGATTCCTCCCAAAAACTCAAGGATTTGAGAGGGAGGAACCCTAGGGCCGGTGGCTAAGAATGTGAATTATGGAGGCTCTAAAAATTTGGTTATCTTATAATACACTTATTAAGTATGTATATGTGCCACCATATATTCTTAGGATAATTAAAATATATATATAATATATTTTTATTCTCCTTAAAATATATAGATAATATATATATACAAAATATATATATTATACTACACCCTAATTAGGGCTGGCCAAGGAGGGAAAAGAGGAGAATTATTCTGTAATATCCCGACCAATCCTAATTAATTCATTTAATTAATCAGGTGGGTCATTAAAAAAGTTGAGAGAATGTTTTACTTTTAGGTAAGTCCTCAGAAGCTTGGAGTCTATTATGAAAATAAAAGGAAGAAAATGAGTTGGTTTCATATTTTAAGAAAAACATTGGGGGTAAGAAGGTCAAAACACCTTGGGAAGTTATGAGGGATGTGGGTAGGGTTAAGAGGAGAAGAGGGGGGTGTCTATCTCTCATTCAGGTTCTTCCCCCCACTCTTTTCCATGGCCGAAAATTGGAGGAAGAAGAAGGAGAAAGAGAAGGCTACAGAAGGAGATAGCGAGAATCGAAAATGAAGGGAAGGGAAGATGGCCAGCCATGGTTTTGGCCACAAGAGGTCATAAGCAGCGGTTCTAAGGCCCCAAAGATTCTGGATTTCGGCCACCATCGACTGAATCGAGGTAGGTTTTATGATGTAGTCCACGTAGGGGTAGAACGTGGGGAGTTTTGAAGGATTCTCAGGAATCGAAGTTAAATTGCGATATGTATATAAATCATATACGAAGTTTTCCCTTATAATTTCATTGTATTTAGTGAAATTGATCATGTATTGAAGTATTTGGGACGTAGATACAACTTTAATTGAGGTTTAGACGCAAAATAAAAAGTGGTAAAAAGTTGGATTTTGGGAAGAACAGGATGTCGATCGACTGACCAGTCGACCGAGATGGGTATAAGGGGTGTCGGTCGACCTACCAGTCAACCGAGATAGGTAGAGGGTGTGTCGGTCGACCGACATGGATGTCAATCGACCGAGAGGCTAAGGTGGTTGCTTGCACGTTTGGACTGTTAGTCTTTATTCTCAAAAGCTTGTTGCTCTAACATTACGCATCGGATAACACCACCTTCTATAACGTGTGGTAGGTAATTATGTTATGAAAGTAAAGTGGGTGAGAATCCCCAAAGGGGAGTTGTAAATTTATTTGGAATAGCCTAGGCTTTCCAAGAGGTTGTTAGAAATGCAAGTATTCATCACTATTGTTTACTTGAAGATGAAGTACAAATTAAATATTGGTTCAAATGCCATTGAATCCCTTAGAAAGGGTACTTAACCTGAGTAGGAGGGTTGTGAGAACTAGAATTGTGGTGAGGCTAGTGAGGGTTGAAGGGAAATGCTTAGGCTTCCCCTTTGAGTTCTATAAATCTATTTGTTGAAGTGAATCTTTAATAGAGGCCTACTAGTGGTGCACGAAGGAATATGACAACTCGGGGTTTACTACATTCTTTTTGGGGTAAGTCCATGATATAGAAGTCTGACCCGTAGTATAAGAGTCGAGGAAACAGGAAGTGAAGTCTAGTTCGAGGCTTGAGTCGAAAGTTGAAAGTCTTTGTGATGGGTGTTATCAGTAACTTTGATAGAAAATCCTAGCCTAAGTCATGGTTAAGGAATGTGAAGTCTTTTTATGAAAGGTGGGCTTTGATAGTGGATTAACAAACGTGGGTTGGAGGTAGTCCCTTATCCTAGAGATGTGAATATTCCCATTTAATTAAATTGGGATGATTGATAAGTGAAGAGTCACTTGACTCTTGAAGTTTTCTCTTTCCAAATGAAAGTAGAAATTTTGAAGTAACTTGTGAAGGTTTGAAAGTTAGTGTTGACAATAGTAGTTACAGGGTAGCCTAGGCCACCCGTTTAATAGAAGAAAAGTTATTTCCCGTTTGAAATAATGGAAGGAATGTGGTTGTTTGTGTGTGTCAATATTTGAAGTGAAATCAGAAGATTAAATGTTGAAAATAAAATTTGTCAGCCAATGGATATTTAATTCATTGGGTAGAAATCTCCACTAGGAGAGACAGTTACTGGTGGGCAGTCATGCTACTAGTGAAGGAGGTTCTTTGAGAACTCGAAGTAAGAGAATAGAGGATTAAGTATCCATTAAATATGTGTATTTGAATGTGAAGAAAACCATCTATGTGAAGTGTTAAGAAATTGCAGGAATGCCCATTTTGAAGCGGGCAGAAGTGTCTAACTCCTAATGAGTTAGAAAAGTGGTTCTTTATGAGCCGAAGGTTACTAGTGGACGGTTTGTCTCTAGTCGAAGTAGTTCCTTGTGAACTGAAGTAAGTCAATGGGTATGAAATCCATTGCACAGGGGCCCCGATTCTCGGATAATTAATCCAATGAGAATGAGAGGTGGTGAAGTGTGTAATTCCTCCTCGGAGTCTATGACTGAAGACATAATTTGAGAGGAGGTGAAGTATGTAATTCCTTCTCGGAGATTATGATTTAAGTCATAATTAGGGAGAAGGTGTAGTGTGTAATTCCTTCTCGAAGTTTATGATGATTGGAGAGAAGGTGAAGTGTGTAATTCCTTCTCGAAGTTTATGATGCTTACTTTTAATTTATGCATAAGCATTTACACGTTGCATCATATGTTATTATAATTCCTACTAGCAATATGCTAATGTTGTTATTTTATTGTTTTATAAAATAACAACG
>JAULLH010532924.1:1162-27630 GCA_035668455.1 Sarracenia alabamensis
CATACTTACCAAAGTGAATATATTTTCTTCTTCAATAGCAAAGACAAAATCACCATCTTCCTATATAAATGGGAAAGAAGGCAAGCAATTTATTATCAACCCAAGAAGGACAACTAAAAGAGCGAGAATGGTAATTGCAATTAGATATCATTCATCTCAATAAAAATGACGAAGCTACAAAACCATCAAAACAGGCATATAAAAACAAAAAGAAATATGATATTTTCCCAGAATGGACAAGTACAACCATGTGTTACCTAGACTCTTATGTTTCTCTCTGCTCATGTCTTCCATGATTTGATTTGAACCTTATATTATTTAAATATAATCTTGACTTAATTTTGGGAGGTCATTTGTTAATTTTTGTAGAATGGTCTTGGAAAGGGTTAGTTTTTTCTTCTTGATTCGCAAGAGTATTATAAGAATGCACTACGGGCACGCCACCCATGTACAAGAGCTACGCAAAAGGAGGTCTAGTGCAAAAAATCCTACAAAAAAGAGTCAACCCCAAAAAAAAGGACTCACTAGAACCTATTAGATACCGATACTGTTATCGAAACCGCGATTTAGAACCCTAGGTGGGAGACCTTAGCTGAATACTAAGCCTAAATAGCAAAAGAACAACTTACCTAGTGGCCTCACCTTCATACACAGATTCCTCTATTCCCGTTATACATCCGAATCAGAAGCTACAGACTTAGGATTAGGCGTGGATTCTCGCTCAATCGGCAACTTACTCTGCTTCTGTTTTGGACGATCATGATGCCAGATTTTATAGATGTAGTGTTTGTAGAAGATGGATTAATTATGTTGTTTTGATTATTACAAGTCTCGTAAAGCTGTAAAAGGCCATAACTTCGCATTTATGGAAACAATATATTATGTAAATTTTGAATTGTAGCCATGTTTATCATATTGATTTTTTATGAATGGAACGGATATTTAATTTGAAGTAAAAATGGATTGCATGGCTTAACATAAGTCATGGATAAAATATATATTTCAATTCAACAACATAAGTTATGGATAAGGTATATCTTTGCGTTCATATTGTTAAGTTGAGATTGGTGAATCTCCTATGAGAAGCAAGAAGGGGTGGCCTTTGAACCTATTTTATGCTTATAACCTTCTTTGGGAGTTATGTGAATGGTAGAAACTATAAACACTTTGGGCCTCAGGTTGACTTATGTTAGAAGCTGAAAATTGATTTCCTAACCTTCCTTTTGGGCCCTCATTGTATAGATGGACCCTACACCACAGGCGTTCAAACAAGCTATCTCGGATTTCTGGGCATTGGTCTCTGTCTTTCAGATGGAAGCGATGGGCGTCCGAACAGCCAAAATCAGAATATTCCCCCCATCAATAGCCTTGCTCTATCTGGAGAGAGCCAGAGACGACGGTCACCAGATTCCGAATGCCCATGTCCGTCTGACCTTTAATCGCCCTTCAAACCTTTAACCTATACACATTGACATGGTTCGGCCTAATTTTGTTACAAATCTGATTTCTTTCAATCCTGAACTATAACTCTTCCCTTTTCATTGGATGTCAAACACATTATCCGAATTTCTTTGTTCGAATCTCCTGGTCTTGTGCCTTTGGAACCTGGGCGTCACCCAAGGATTAAAAGCTCATTTTCAAAAACATTATGGAAATGCAAAAAATGAAAAGTTTCAAAAACTTTTCAAAAACATTATGGAAATGCAAAAAACTTTTCAAAAACATTATGGAAATGTAAAAAATGAAAACATGAGAATACATGAAAAACATAAAATATATTTAGAAATTGATATATATTTTTATTAGTTTCTAAGGCTAAAAAATTTGTAGTTAACATTTTCAGAGTGCTATAAATTCTAATACCTCATGTTACAGTTACTTAATCATAAGTTAACAAAAAAAATAAAAATTAAACAAATTCAACAATCTAACAAATATACAATATTAATTAAACACAATATAAATACACTACACAAAACACCATAAAATTAACTAAACAAAACACAGCTTACTAATTTTAATTAATCAAACAAAATCCAATAAATTAAAGTTGACAAATCTTGGTCCTTTCTCAGTGTTTCGGATTGTTTCGGTGTGTTTTTAGTCCATTTCAATATGTCACTAAAAATATTGGAGTTTCGATATTTAAAATATGTTTTGTTTCGACTTTCCAAGAAACAAAATCAATGCGGCCATGTCAATGGAAACAAAACAAAAATATGGATTTCAAACAGCAAATCAATGCAATAAAGTGAGTTCAGGATTGATAATAGAGTGAATAGAAAGAGAAAAAACACATGGTTACGCTTTCGAAGCTAGCTAGCTTAAGTTAAGCCGTTGCGCGCAAGGGCGCTAAGAGCTGCATTCATTAAGACAGATTGAAAGTCTGTAGTTGACAAGAAAAATAGGAAATGAAAGGTATTCAAGTTACGTTGTCAGTCTACGGTATCGAAGCTTCGGCTTAGTCACAATCTACCTTCCCTCTTGTTTCAGAGGGAATGTTAGGAGTTCCCCTTATGTGAGGAGTTAGTAACGAGTGAGGAAAGCTCTATCAAAGGTATAATAGAGGACTTCTAACTAGTAGCTAGTCTGAGGTAAACGACTGAACGATTGGTAATTGAGTTCAGGACTGGTAATTGAATCATAGACTAAGCATTGTGAAGAGCTCAACTTATTATAATGAATGCAATGATTCTGGGCAATTTCCGAACTCTAATGAGGAACGGAGAATCACCCATTAAAGCTGTGGAAGTATGGATTTAAGCATTCATTAAAGCAAAGTAAACGACACACGTTGATTGCGCGGATAAGCTTTCTTTCCTTCGTTAGAAGGAGTGAACAAGCCGTTAGTCAAGAGGTTAGTTACCAGTTCTTCGTTCCTCCTTCGGACCCTCGCTCCACCTTTTCGGCCTAGTCACTCTCTCGCCTTATAGCTAGGAGTGTTCAATAAGAGTTGTGAGTGACTCTAAAAAGAGAACAAGAGTGAAGTCAACAGAGTTGGTATCAACACCTAAAGTTGGCAATCACTCTCTGTCCAAAGTTAGGAGTTCCGTTACTAGTCATCGACTCAAAGAGTCGGGAAGGACAGTGTAACCATCCCTCGTTAAGAGGTAAACTGCTTCTAATGCTATTTAACAAGGCTATTTCATTACTTTAATTCAGCGGGAGAATCTATAGCGGAAAGACAGATCGCTTCGCTTAAGCTCGGGCAAGGTAAGCAGTAAGCAAGAGCGCGCGCTAAAGACGAATAGCCAAGCAAAGGGGCAAGAAAAGGTGGTTGGTTGAATTCTATCCACTAGATCACAGGGAAAGGTCTCGAAAAACCCCATTGATAAATATAGAATGGGCAAGCAATAAGGCTCCCGATCAATCTCAGTAAAATAAAGGTAGGTAGCGCCTATCAAATGGATCATTGACAAAGAGCAGGCATGACCTTCTTTGATTGGATAGTAAGTTCCACCCGTTCAAAATTCCTCATCCGTAGCAGGAGAAGCAAAGGCAAGGAAAGGAGTTTCACCACCTCGTCCAGGATTCCTCCTTGTTCTAGGGCTACCATCAGCATAGGGTTCTTCGGCACCATAGGCGGGGGCTTCATCAGATCGAGACAAAGACCCAATAGGCTTAGGATGTACCCCTTCCTTCTCCCTTCATTCCACACGTACCTGTTCTTCCTTCTAGATGGCGAGATGCACTGCCTTCTATTTTTCTTTCATATTATCCAGTGGATAGGTTGACGTGACACCTTATTACATTAATTCATCACAGACTCCAGTGGAAGAAAAAAATGATGCCATGGACGGAAAAGGACTCCTTCTCGGTCCCAATGCGGGTGGACCATCCAAGCTGCTTCAAATCTAAAAGGCTAAAGTGAAGGAAGGAGATAGGATCCACCTGCACGTCCGAAAGGAACCAAGACCTGAAGATGCGGCATCGAGCCCTGAAGGCAACCGAGGAACCACTATTCAAGACCACGCAGACCGACAGCCGTTAGAGAAGAAGAGAGAGGCACCACACGCTAGTAACTAGTACCCCGACAGCTGCCACCTGATCAGAAAGCTGGAACCGTGCCATCTTTAACCCCAGCTCTTCGCCTGCACCCATATTGGATTACTGGAACAACCATGCCCCTAGCTCCATCTAATCCATGCTGTTTTGTCCTTCTCTTTGATTACCTTTAGGAAGCCTGGAAAGCTATTAAAAGACAGTAGCAACTAGGAACTAGGGAATAGAACAAGCTTAGAAGTCCTTACTCAACTACCAGGCAAGGAAAGGAAGTCAAGCTACCATCCTCACAAGAGGGAAAGACTTTCAATTAGTTCGTCAGGTATGAACGCCAAAAGGGGGCAAGCAAGCAACCTTCCTTCAAGAGCTACCAGTGCAGGTAAGGAAGTGAATGGGCTGTCCTCACAGTTGCCCCATCCCCCTTAACTAATAGGGCAAAGAGAAGACAGCAACAATCTAGCTACTAGGATCATCAGCAGATGTGAGGAAGGGAACTAAAAACTAGCTACTAGGATTGGAACGGACGATAGAGAACAAAGGATGAGAAAGCTATCGTCCGCTCTCTAACAACCTAGCCACTAGCTACCGAATGCCAACAACTAACTAACTAGCTACCTAGCTACTCGGACTACATCCCTCAGGAAATACCATTCTATTAGTTAGGTAGTAAGACCCTCAATAGGATAGTAAGCAAGCTGCCTTAAGAGCTTTCAGGCTATGAAAGGTATTCTGCTACTAGTCCATGCATACAATAGATATTTCAGAACAAGTAGCTCGGCTGGTATCTTCAAGCCAAACCCCCTTTGCCCGCTCTCCGACTACCAATAATAAGACTGCTACATTCTCCTTTGACAATAAGACTAAAAAAGAAAATTCTCTTTCTCTGGGGCCTACTCGGACCTCTTTTTTAGAAATATGAATTTCTAGGATATTCTGATTAGTCGGAATAATCAGAATCAAAGTCCAGGTCTTTCTGAGACATGCGCCTAAGGCATTCCTTTCTAATCTAACGGTAACCCAGTTCGGGAACCAGACAGAAGGAAGTCGAAAAAAGATCTGCTGAAGGATCAACTGAAGCATCGGTTTCTTTGCTTCTACTTCTTCTATCTGCCTGCTTTTCCTTCGTTCGATATGGTATACTTTTCTGCGGATTTAAAGTGAGATGGTGAGGTGAGAGTCTTTTCCTAACCCGAAAGCAAGGGGAGGGTCAGACTCGCTTTTCAGATGCAAATGGGTAGGTGCCCCTTTAGCTGCTCCTCTGATTCCGAAAAAACAAAAGACTAACCGGAAACAGAAAAGAATACGGGTCGTGTCTTCGTTCGGGTGCTAAGCCCGAAAGCCCTTATAGTTTGATTTTTATGCCATTATTGAATGCAGGGTTTTAGCTCACCCTTGCTTCTTTGGATGCCAATGCGTCTCTTGTTTCAGCGGATTCTCCGGTTTCGTCTGAAACTGCGGATTCTCCTTTTGCTACGGATGAAGATTTGAGGGCATCTTTCTACCATAAAAACGAGGGTTTATGACCCCAAGTACCTGGCCCTGAAATGAGGCTAGAGTTATGATTCTCCGCTTGAAGATCGGTCTTCTCAAGGGTGGTCGTAGATCAGGCTGTCTGAAATCCTTGTTTTCAATCTGTATATCCAACCCAAGAGTGTACCGGAGCGAGCACTAAAGCAAGTGGAATGTACGAAACGAACGAATGAAGTGATAGCGGCCAGCGAGCTATTGGTTGGGGAAGAGTACCTAGGAGTAAATTATTCAGAAGATAGAGATAACAGAGCTTTCGGACAAGCATCCGGTGCATCAATAGACAGACCGCTCAGCGGGGACTTCCAAGCCCAATCCGAGTATTCGCCCCTATGGACTCTCCCTTTGAAGGAATCTTGCGAAGGACTGAATGAGACATAGAGCTTCGATCAAGAAGGAAAAAATTGTATAATATACCCTCTCCGGGACCCATATCCCTAGAAGGGGACCTAGTCAGGCAGGCCACATCTCATTACGTAGAACTTTTAAAATAGGTAATTTCCTCTCACGAAAGCAGACACAAAACGTGGAAGATTAAACAAAAGCAAACAGTCCGCTCTGGAAGGTCTTTCACTCGGGCCTCTCTTGGGAGAGTCCCCTCGTTACACTTGCTTGAACAGGCTTAAGATAGTTCCCAAGTCTTCCACAATTTTTTTATAAAAAGAGACTAACTCAACAGAAGTCAAATAAGGGAATAGAGGAACTCATTTAAGACAAGAACTAAAGGGGAGTTGCGTATTCTATAAATCCTACCTTTAGCTTTTCTGTACTCTCTTTAGCCAGGGCGAAGCTTTAATTGAAGACCTTTCAGTGCCGTTTCGTTTGGTCTCCTGGGTACCTTCTACGCACTTACCTGTAAGCATTTCAAGTAGATAAAATCATAAAAGAAGAAATGGGAAGGAGTACTTACATTATGCGCTATTATTTGAATCCGAAGGTCAATCATTCCCAGCTTGGATATGAAGGTATGGGGGGAGATCAAAAGGGGGTATGTTAGTCAAATAGAGGGCTCTCACTGGGGCATAGTCCACGGCTTTAATTGACGCTTGCCTTTAGCCTTGCCTTAAGACGACTCTTGCCCTAGTTTACTTTTCAAACTTAGCGAATGCAGCATTAAATAATTGTTTTAGTGAGGCGTGTGTGTCTTTTTCTTTATTTACGTTATATATTCATCCACCGAAAAACTGACTAACCAACGGACGTCGAAGGATTCCTGGACTGGAACCATCTTCTGAATGATGCATTAGCAAATCTTTGGTTTGAATATGCGATTGTATATCACATTAATTTATTATCAAATGAGTGTTCCGTGTTTTTTTTATTATAAAATATAGTTGTGATCCACCGTCAACTTAGATAAGCGACCGACCACACAACTAAGATAAGAGGGAAGAAAGCCAACCTAACAGAGAATTGTCACCACTTCTGTGAACAAGGGAATCATACCCTTAAGAAAAGAAGCGGAGTAGAATACGCCGTCTTTTAAAAAAGCAAGCCAGAGAAATAGACTCCGGCTCCGGTCTTGTTCTACCAGGCTCAGAGCCTGTACCTTGAAAGCCCTATTCAAAAAAGGAGAACTGCTTCACGGTCGCTAGCCGGGCCCATACCCAGTCGGACAAAATGAGTCACCTTACTTAGTGTACCTTCCCTAAATCGGCCTTTCTTTCCTTCCCCCTCCACTCTAAGACTCACTCGCTCGAATGTGGTTACTAATATCCTTTGGTCAGGCGCACACTCATATGGGTTCTTTCCTCCTTCTCGTATTCGTAGTAGGCAACCAACCGCAACCGACATAAAGAAGGGTAAGAACTCGTCGGAGGCACAACCAATTGCCATTGTCTTCTCTCTTACATAGCCTCAGTTTGATGTTTCGACTCAAGTAGGCATATAAATCTCCTCTGTAATAGTCAAGGGAATAGCTAGGGCCTGGATCCTCGGATAGCCTGTCTGGTTATGCCCTGTGGTTCGAATCATTCTCCTTGTGGCCCCTCCCTGTCATAGTTTACTTTCAACACCATCTCCTCCATCAGTCGCCATTTCTACATCTGCTTATGAAAGTTAAGAAGACCTGAAAGTTTAGGTCAGGAGCAGGGAGAAGAGTAGGAAAGGAAGTCAAAGAGTTTTGTTTTTGTCGGGAATGAAAAGAGTGGTTGGTACAGTGTTGGCGGGCAGTAGGAGATAGATCCATTCCTTCCATTACGACTGGAGCACCTGGTGGGATTGTTCGGATCAAGCAGATGAACCACCGCCCAAAGGTACTTTCACGAAAGCCGGTCACCGTTTGGCTAAGATCCTCTCTCAAGCTTGATGAGCGATGCGCGCTTGAACAGCGATCGAGAAAGCCGTGGGCGCCGTAGTACCCGCATACGACAGCTCCGCGGAGCTTTGCGGGTCGATAACCTGTTCGACGTCAGCGCGCGCAAGGCGCTGTAAGCAATGTCCCTTCAGGGGAAAAACATAAAGTATAAAAAGAAAGACCTATCATCAAATAAATCAGAAAATGTTACGAGATTTAGATTAACCGCATTTAGTATAAGCTCAAGACACAAAAGTGCTCTAACCGCCCCATAAAAACAACTTATATCAAATGAATAGGAACTCAAAACAAGTACATGCTCGAGCATCATTGACCCACAACAACTAATAGGGTTATCCAACCCAACATTTTAGAACTACTTTATTTTGGTAACTACATAAACTACCACATATGCCTTTCTAGAGCTTCAAAAGCATTATGCTAACTACATTATTTGCGAAACTGGAATAAGTCAAAGGGTAGGCCTGAAATTGGAAAAACCAGTAGACGGAAGAGACTGTAACTACTTTTTTCTTTCTTCTAGTCTCTCCGGTCACCGAGGAGCCCGCACAATGAGCGATTGCTGTTCATTGCGCAGCATTTGTAGCCTCCTCTCGAGGCCCCTTATTCTCTAGTCCGTCGCGCGCATGAAGATACAGGTCACCTTTCCCAAGGAAGGCATTGTGGGAATTTGGAGCGAATCGAGCTTGGTTTGGTCGCCCTAAGCCGAAGCTTCTTTTTTCTTGATCTTGCCCAGCGTTAGGGAGGGGTTGGCGAGTTGTTCATTCGTTCATTTGTTGAGTCGGCCTTTGTTCTTCCAGCAATTCTTTCCAATGGGAGCTTTAGCTCTTTCTTTCAATTCATCCTCTTACACCGTGAGTAAAGCAGGTCGGGAATCCATTACATTATGGCATGCGGTTTCGGAAAGTAGGAGCACTCAGAAAGAGTTAGTAATTTTATCGTAATAAAAGAGGGTGGGTTAGTGGCTAGAAGTTCACGACTCTCCACTGGGCCAAAAATTATTTTTAAAAAACCCATAGCAAAAGACTAGATTGTCTGAATACACTTAGCAGAGAATCGGGGAATGATAAATTCTAAATTTTCCTGATAAAGGAGTCAAGGAGGTAGAAAGCGGTGTCGGGTAGAGTAGCCGAGCAGATCAACATGATACCGTAATGCTTTGACTAAGGTCTCATCTTTTCCACACGAGTCATTCAATCAAAAGGTAGATGCAAATACTCAACCAGAAAAAAGTGACTACACAAAGAGAACACGGCAATCAAACTTGTTTGGTACGAGATCCCATTTTCCATCAGAGTGTAAGCAATTGCCGCCCGCATCAATTCAAGGCTAATCCCGCTATCCTAGTCTTCCACGCCAACATCTTTCACACATCCATCTCATCAAAGACTTTGAAGGTACGATCGAGACTTCCAAACTGATCATACATATTCACAATAGCTATCCGTCACATTGACTTTTCACTCTTTTGCTTGAATGAGATTGTGCAGCCACTGCCATTCTCCTTTTTTTTAAGGCTCTCGATTGGACCGAAAGAAGAGAGCTATATGAAAGAAGAGGAAATACATACTATAAAATACAGACGGAAAGACTATTGACTAACTAGATATATACCTATTTCATGTCTCCTTGGGAGTCCTAACCCGAAGGAAAGAGGAAATTGCGTAGAGGGATGACTCAACTTCGAGTGATCGAGCTGCAGTTGAAGATGGTGACACACTAGAATACAGGACTTTCCGCTTGTAGACTATAGTAACTGAGCTTCAGAGGTATAGATAGAAGAAGCTATAAGCAAATAGAGATTGCTATAAACCTAGAGATGCAGACGATCAGACGAAGACGATAAGGTTTTTTCTTCCTCTCCAGTACCCTCCGACTGACTCTCCGTCCTCAACTCCACCTTCTCTAAAGGCGGAAGGAAGAAAGCCATCAACGAGCCAAGGAGGCGAACCCATGAAAGGAAGTGATCCCTGGTGAGTGGCTACGTCATAGGGTGGTAATTTGTTGCTTGGTCGAGCAGCTGCCCTTGGCAAGGAAGGTTCGGGTGATTGTTCCATAGCATCTGGGGCCTCGGCCCTGTTCTTGTTACTAAATTGACTAGCACCTTAATGAATTGTCAGGGCTGACTTCGGAGAGTACCGCTGCTATTGTGTGAGTATAATCCAGGTCTCTTTCTACAATATCCTTTGTGGTTCCTGTTGCTACGGAGCCTCTGTGCTCTGGGTTCTACCCTGCCGGGTAACGGGTCCTTGAATATTCCCAGGTTCTGATTGTCGTTGTTAGTGCCTCGAGTTATCTCACCAGCTAAGTGAATTTTTCCTTCCTCCTGTAGGTAAGGGTTTTGCAAGGTCCAACAGGCATTAGTAGCATGCATGCCCGTGGTACCTGTGGAATCAACTGTATGCGTTTGGGTGATTTTTGCACACACTGGATTCTCGGCCATACCCTTGACCCATCTAAGTTGATTAGTTAGGAAGAACTCATCTCTGCTTTTTTTTAGTTTGCTATGGGGCATGTGAGCAACATAATCGCCTATTAAAGAGCCAGCACACCTCGTCAGCATATTTGTTTCGGGATTCCCAGTTTCTTATTCAGTTGACCTTACAGCTTCAGTGCTAGTAGTTCTGAATCCAGTTTACCTGAACGTGGTGACGAATCCATCCAAACCCAAAATAGGAAAATGGGGATAGGAAACGGGACCTGGAGAGCTAGGTAGCATCATCTAGAAAGCGGCAACAAGGCGAGCAGTTTCATCCGTTTATTCAGCTTATCCAACACCTCGCTAAGTAAGCCTTGCGAACCCCGCATCCGACGAGTTAACGACAGAGTCAGTGGTGTTCCTTCCGGGTTTTTGACTCGTTCTATTAGGGCTCGTTCTTTCCACTCGCAGGCTCGAGATCCTCATCTCTAGAAAAAAGATATAAGACTTTCACTGATGCTGGTCAATCTTTTTCGGGCTTTTAGGTTCCGGAGCGGTTCCGAATTTTGACTGCTACGGTAGTTGCTTCCTCCGCTCTCTATGCTCCTACCCTTGCTACCGAAGCTTTTG
This sequence comes from Sarracenia alabamensis, assembly GCA_035668455.1. Classification (NCBI taxonomy): domain Eukaryota; kingdom Viridiplantae; phylum Streptophyta; class Magnoliopsida; order Ericales; family Sarraceniaceae; genus Sarracenia; species Sarracenia alabamensis. The sequence goes on from JAULLH010532924.1 coordinate 12,058, forward strand.
TTTGATCAACCCCGGCGTGGTGGATCAATAGCTTCAACTGTTGCTGCTTAGACTATGTGTTCAGACTATGCTATTAGTAGCTCCCGGTCTCGATTCGCCCTTGCCTCTACGGGATCAACTACTACTTCGCTTAGGCAACTCAATTTACTGAGTATGTATCTGTCCACATGTGCCTCCGTCTATGTGCCCCCTGCCCCGGGAAGTCTCTGCACTCAGATGCGCCTACAGTCTTATAATAGATGATCCCTTTACCAGCCCGGGGTTGTGTTACTTCCTCAGGCTTGACCACTGTAACCTCCTAAAATAAAACATGAACCAGGGGTAGTTTTGGTAGTTATATTAAAGATGGAACATACCAATTCCACCCTTTCCCTATAACTAAGTCATAACATTTCAACAAGACACCATAAGAACGGAACTCTTGCTAATTCACGTCCCTAGATTTCAAGTGTACTTCGCAGACTGGAGGGCGGAACATCTCCTCTAGAGGGGTTGTGTCGTCCCAAGCTTTCACAGTGTACTAGTGAAGATAAGATAACCATTGGCGGACCCAGTTTCTAACTAAAGTCCGTTCAAGAATCTGACCATCAAAGGGAAGCTCCGGTATTTCTCTCATTGCCTTGGAACCGATGATTCCTCTGCCCCTTTACCTTAACCACTGCTGGATGTGATCCCTGGACCCAGAGACTCGAAAGCATTGGACGAAGCCACCTCTTCAAAGCAATCTCTCCTATCGAGAAGTACTCCCCAGAGGCATAAACTAATAGGTTCTCTGGAGGGAATCACCATGGCCAATGGACATTAGTGTCTTCTCTGAGAAACCTCTTGAGGAATGGATTTGAATTACCCTCCGGATCAAGCCTGATCAGTTCCTACTTTATGCAGCCGGTTTGCAAGAAACCGGACTGTTCATCTCGGGTTGGAGATCCAGGCGCTGAGTTTGGTGGAGTCGGTGCGAAAAACCTTCAGCGATCACAAGGAGGCTTGGGAGGAGGTCCGACCCCAACCCAAGGCCCTCTGGTCCCCCCCTCAAGAAGGGGTTCTAAAAGTCAACTTCGACGCGGAGAAATTTTTCGGTGTTAGCGGCTACGTGCAGAAATGCAGCCGGGGTTACTCTTCTGCAGATTGGGCTGTATAAGATTAATTGACATTCATTTTCCCTAATAGCAATCCAATTTTTCTGATGGTCATACACAGATCCGAAAGCGTGTAGGGAAGTTTCAACATTACCAAAAAAAAGAATCACAGCTGGGGCTCTTGCTGCCGTAGTTTGCTGCTTCAAAATAAGTTGAAAAATCTGATTCTCAGTATAAGTCTGCTTCCAAGTCACTGGTATATGGTCCAAGGTAAACAAAGGAGTCAACCTCACGCACACAAGCCAGACAGTTAAGTTAGCCACCACCCTACCCTGCCCATGTCAGATAGGAAGCGGCACAAGGAATAGTTAGTCTCTGAATCGGAAAGCCATGCAAGGAAAGACAAAGGCTAGTCCCAAGGCAAGGTCACTCCCACGGCCCACCCGGCGGAACCGCCGCTTTCTTTATAGGTATAGGCCATAAACTTCCACGTTGGATTATTTTCCTTTAGTCTCGTTACGCAAGACGACTTCACTCGTTGGCTAAAGTTTAGCACTTTCAAAGCCATCCGAGTAGGATTCCAACGGAGTTCTTGAGTGAGAACGAGTGAATCCCTCTTGGATATTATTTAGGCTCCATAGACTAGCCCCTGTAGCTTATGGGCTTACGCACTTCGTTTCGTTCGTATAGTCAACGAGTGAATAACTTGTTAGGGGTTGAGGTGCAGGTGTCAGGTAGAATGACACCTCTTCGTAAGCACAACCCCCCACCCCAGGCGCTAGCCCGGTATTCGTGGTGGAGATGAGCGCGTGAAGTAGGCCTACAGTCTTATAGCACAGGGCGGTGTGAAAGGTGTCATTCTATTAGTCACTACGATCATCAGCGCACTGATGATCAAGACAAAAGAGGAATCCAAAGACATCTCGTACCGGAGAACTAGACCGACCCTCCTTCACGTTTAGGTGGAAGAACGTTAGGCACCAAGTCGTAGCAGCGAAAGAGTAGACCATATCGAAAACGAGATAATACTCGATTCGATCGTCTAGCTGTCACCGGCACGATTGGAGGCTTTTTAGAGATGTCCCAGGGACAAGTCGGATCACAAAATACGGAAGTATACCAGGCCCACCAGTTAATCCATAGTTTCAACCATTCAGCTAAAACAAATGAATCAAACCATAGGCCAATTTATCCCCAAGCAGCACTTATTTTATCAATTTCTTTTTCATCCAAATCCTTAGGCTTAAGCTTAGAGAGGAGAAAGCACCTTACAACTCCTAAAGTAAACGCAGTCGACTATCCTATCCGGGTAGCCTAACCACAACACTAGAGGAAGTAGGTATACTCCAGATGGGGAGAGCATCACAAGCAAATGGCGAAGCCATCGCCTCGATGATCAATGAAGTACAGAGCCAGCAACTCTATAACCGCCACCGCGGAGCCGACAAGTCAAGCTAATAGGAACTTGTTTTCCTAACGACTTGATCCGAGCACACACGGGACCCACAGCAATTGATATCACAAAAGCGGCAATTATCCGAGCAGAGAATGGAGAAAGGTGGTCGGAACGATCAGCTGATGCGTAGCATCAGGTTGGGCATAAATGAGGGGAAGAGAAGGCAGATATGAAGAAGATGTACGGGCTCATATAAACCTACAACTTGAATGGCCAGTTTAGATGGATTTCTTCCCAGATGAACCGTGTGAGGAAGGGTGAACTCTACCGTTACATTGCTGACACAAAGGGAGTTTTTGTGCAACCTGCTTTTTATGATATGAGGCTTTTGGATTGACTGTTGTTGAGGCCATGACCTGTGGTTTGCCAACATTTGCAACTTGTCACGGTGGCCCAGCTGAGATAATAGTGCATGGAAAATCTGGATATGCATGCCATAGAAGCCTCCTACTAATCTAAAGGGGGGGCGAGGGGTAAAAGCCGTTGGTTGAAGGCGCAGGTAATAAATGGGCTTGTTCTGGCATGAGACAGAAGGAGTCTCAATGAGAGGATTTATTGAGATCCTTAACATATAGGCTATGCATAGAAGCCACTTAGTAAAGAGGGAAGCCATTGAACAGAAGGCGTGATCATTAATGAGCAGGGAATAGGCTTTTGTGACAAGGCATGGTATCGCATTCCATGCGGATCGATAGTCGACAAGTCCAACCTCCTTCTACGACCAACAACACTTTATAGATTGAAACAATGGAAAAATAGAGCTGCACGAGCTTTTCAGCTCGATCCACTCCCTCCATCATCATCCTCCGATGGAAAGCGGGAAGGAGGCGAGATATACCCGACCTGGTCAAGGAAACCCACACCTTCTTGGGATCCTTAGAGCTGGTTGAGATCCTCTTGGATGCCTCCCCTAAAGACCATTAGATAATTCAAACATTGTTGAAGGTATTGGGACATTCAAGTAGGCGGCCAGCATTCCATTCATTGATCAATAAGTGCTTGAAAGCCCCAAGCTTTTTAAGGTAAAATCTCTTCCTTCTTCCCTGGTTAGCTTTTAGCAGTGGTGAAAGGAAATTGTTAGCTGACAGGGAGGATATGAAATAGATAGTTTCAAGTAAATAAGTACTCCATCCTACGGAGCCAATAGAAGGGGAAGCGGTTAGAGCCTGAGCCAAGTAGGCAGATAACGGAGCAGGGACCAATCTACCTATGGGAACAAAATAACTGGCCTCAAGAAAAGGTATCGAACTGTGGAAATCCTTAGGTAAAGTATGATTTTAGGGAAATCCTTTTAATGCTAATAAGTCGCCGGTATTCGCTGCCATCAAGACAGCCTGGTATTCAATCTACCGGCGCAAGAGGGACTTTTTCTGCCTCCAAAGCAGCAGCGCAGAGAGGCGCAGAGAGAGGCAAATACAGCTCGCAAACCAGACTTCCCTAATCTATGCTTTCCTAAAGCGAAATATGACAGTGAAGTATTGCTAAGAGTTAGCAGGCAGAATCACTCTGCTCTCTCTTGTCCCAATCGCTTCAATCACTCCTATGTCACCCACGGAGCGGTAACAAGGGATTACTTTACTGAAAGCTTAGTAAGGCAAGGAACTTCTTGCTAGACTTCTTGGAAGTAGTGCTTTCTTCTATTGTCTCATCAGGGTTTCCATCCGAACTAGGAGAAGAAAGACAAGTAAGTAGTCAAGGAAGGCTTCTTTTGAAGAGTTTGAGGAGCTAGCCGGGTATTTACTCGATGGGACGAAAGAAGCAAAGAGCCTCCTCATAGCACTACTTCTCAGAGAGAGAGTTATTGGCTAAGAAAGCAGTCTATAGTTCAGTTTTCAAGGGTAAGACGAGTGAAGTTTTCACAAGTAAACTACTTCTCTGCCCTTGCGGTGCAGTCTCCGTACTAGCGACTGAGCTACGGATACGATTTCTGAAGAAAGAGTCATTTTCTTTATCGCCGAGCTGAGCTTCGCTTTAGGGAGGGAATACTACTTCTTAGTTATTAGACGGACAGTATTTCCACGCTTTGTTCTTGATGTACCGGAATTTAAGAAGATGCAGCAAAGCAGACTTCCCCTTTGACTACTAGTGAAGAAGTCCTTGTATGGCTTGAAGCAGTCTCCCCGTCCTGTTAACTCCTCCTCTGCTTTCAACGAGCAATCCGGCTGCATTTGTCTCATCCTCGCCGTATCAAGGCAAAAGTCTCGTCTTCACCGGTAACCACACCCCACTCTCTATTTCAGACATTGGTACGATCTCTTTATCATCTCGTTCTGGCAATGTTCTTCATCTCAATGAAGCTATGTTGGTTCCTAAAGTCCTTATCCTATTCCTTATCAGGAATAGCGGGACGGTTAACTACCCTTATATAACTTTCAGTGAATTAAGGATACCGCTCGGGCCTCTCACAGCCACGTTGTCTGTCTTCACTAGTAGCTTCGATCCCAAGAGATAGTGCCTCTATACTCGTAGGCAATGCACAACCGCTAACAACTCCTTCTCCTGTGCTGTGTATCTCTTCTCAGCATCATTGAGTTTGCGACTCTCATAGGCAACTGGGTGCCCATCCTGCAGCAACACTCCACCAATAGCGTAGTCGGATGCTAGGTATGCATTTCAAAGGGCTTGGTGTAGAAATTGTTAGAATTAGAAATAGATAGGAGTCAGAAAGGAGTGATCGAGGACAGGTCATAACACCGAAACATGAGACCATACTTATGAAATTGAGTTAGTTGATCTTTCCGTTCTGAGTGAAAACTCTCCACGGGAGGATCGAGCTATTTCTCTACCGGCTGCCAGAAGTCTACGGTAGTTTGGTGATACCACGAGACGTATTCACTTAGGGATTGAACCCACCATTTTAAGATGAGCCGCTCCGTCAGCTCTTCGTACTCTTCCACCTCGCCAATCCCCCCCTCTTTCAAGGATCCTGTGAAAGTAAGAGATTCTTATCTCTACTGACCTCCAATTGGGGGCACAGCTATCCATTAGGAGTTGGCGTACCATTCCCATCTAATAACAGTCAACCTGTTTAAACTCAGGAAACCCTAACCAGACCTGGAATGGGAGTGGTCTAATACCGCTAGGAGAATAAGCCACTACTATATGCCTAAACCAGTGTCGATTATACGACCGATCAAACTTTTCGGGCGGTTTCGAATATGTCCGATACCCCGCACCTCTGAGCCTGAGAGAAGTAGATATACTACTAATCCCCAGATGGCGTAACACTGGCATCAAGCTTACAGAAAATCGTGTCGACCTTATCATCTTTACAGAGATAGGTGACAGATCTCGGTCAGGGCCCAAGAATCGCTTAGTCAAGGTAACCCGGTTAAACCCTAGATTGATGAAAGCCATCTGCAAAAATGCACCTTCTAGTAGGCCTTGAGTTTGTGTCATCCACGCCTAACCTTCCTGATAAGAAGGAAAAACCTGCTCTTTTCTCTCATATAAACGATATTTTGGATCAGATGTCAATTCCCCCTGCTTCATCCCCGTTTTAAATTATGCTTCTTTCAAGGCAAGGTTCATCTTTTCGATTGAATAAGTTGACTTCGACTATTGCTACTTCCTCGACCCGACCCCGAGATCTCGAATTCTTAACCGTCCCTCCATTCCTGACTTAGGCATGAGAGAAGGGCCTCCCTCTCCTAAAGATGTAGCTAGTTGGGAGTTATTAGCTAGGTGGTTTCTGTCCTTCGTATCCGCCTAGCTGAAGCTATAAGAGTAGCGTCCTATCATGTGTCTCAATTATTTAGTTCACAGAATAGTCAGCTGATGAGAAGACAATCTGAAAGAAGACCTTCTTAGGTAAGAGCAGACGAGTAGAAGATTTTCTTCTATCTTGCCTTCCTTCCTGCACTGGTAGTTGAATAAGGAATTCTTAAAGCCCGTCCTGCCATTGCAAAGGAATGGGCTAGTGTCTTCCCTGAGGGATCCCGTTTGTTCCAGTCAATAAGAGGGATACCTTAACTGTGCTCCTAGGTCGATAAGGTAGGTAGCTTCCCCGTCCCTGAGGATAGGTCTCCCTCTCTTAGTACACAACTAATTGTGTAAGAGAATAGGCGGGTAGTTCCCTTTCGTTAAGGAAGTTTCGAGCAAGTTTTCAATCCTGAGTGAAGTAGCTCTCCTTTTCTTTGCTTCTAGGCGCAGAGCTGAGGATAGAGGGATAAGCAAGGATAAGCAAAATGTCTTTCCTTACAGTAGGACTTGGTTTTTCCCCTTGTTTTTACTGGAAGTTTCTAGAAGGTAAGGCCAGATAAGAATGAAATAGATCTCTCCGTTCTTGCTCTTCCTGTATCCCGCCTAAGAGCTAAGGGTAGAGAGAGACATTAGGGTAGGGCCTCCCCAAGATCTTCCTTTCTGTACTGTTAGTGGTATAAGGTCTCTAAGTTTCGTTGCTTTCGCTATTGATGTCTACCTACTATAATGGTCTTTCCTTCTTTCGGAACCCAACTACGGTAACTACGATGGAAGTTCAATCCCTCGGTGAGTTAGTTCGTAAAGACTCCACAATCCATCAAGCGAAGGCGATGTCTCAGTATCATCTGCATCCAAACCATAATTTGACTCCGAAGAGGGACAACTCACTTTTCCAGAATCACCCGACAAGTCGAATCCATATCATCAGAATAGAGGGCATAGGACTATTTGCCCCACTATGAACTAGGATCAGAAAAGGTTGGCTCATAACATAAACTCAAGTAGAATAAAGTCCGTACGCTTGAATGAAGCCCTACCCCTACGCTTGAATGAACTCCTGAAACATCCACTTCAATTGATTCTACTTCATCTCCCCCAGGCACCCCTTTCTCTCCTTACCAGCCTGGACAAGACGGATGGGATGAAGGATAGCGGACAAAGCAAGCCAGCCAACAAAGATTGATCCAGTTGCTGTTGGGGACTTTCCCGGGGATGGGAGTCCTTCATATCATATGAGGATTCACCTCTGAAACTCGAAAGAGGGTCCTACCCTACGCCCGACAACAAGAATCGCCTGAGCCAATTAGCTGTTGCCGACCGTGCTTCACTCCACCTCGCTTCCTTCCCCAGATGATTTTGCCTACTCATTGACCAGTGACTTCGGCATCGAGACACTGACTCCCAGATCAGCTAACCACTCTTTGTAAGGCAGAGCTACTTTCTGATCCCCAATGACAATATCGTCACCAGTGGGATTGGGGGCTATGAGTTGAACTGAACTAGACCTGTAATCAAAACTGTGGACATGGGTTAACTCCTATCCTGTAGGGACTATCCCACATTGAATCGACAACAAGTATCTTTCCTTTCAAAGATTGCTGCTTGAAACGAAGTCTGACTCTTCCGGATACGCAACGCCCCTTCTGGAGGCCTTACGACGGCTACTTTTATTGAAGAATTCGGCGTAACGACTGCTTTCGATGGCAATCATGCAAAAATGGATTTCGGAAGGGGTGCGAAAGAGTTCAACACTACGCTCATTTCGTAGATCTACGATTTCAGGGTAAAGGATTTTTGCTTAGCTGCTTAGCGAATCCCCTTGCTTTTATGAAACTTTTCACATTCTCTTTGTTTTTCTCGATGCTTTGAATAGCTATCCGGATAGCAGAAGTGCAATCATTTGCGAAAGCTCTTTCTTCGCGCTCTTTATAATCTCTGCTCTCTTCGTCCTCGGGGACTCTTCCGTTAACTGCGGCGACAATACGTTCTTGTACTCGATTCTCAGAGGAATCTCGTCGTCTTACCTCTGGAATGCTGTCGATCGGAGCCTCATTCCTGATCTCCTCGGTAAGCTTTTCTTCTCTCTCTGGGTTCCGTTTCTTTTATTTTCTCTGCTTTTGAAATAGATGGGTTTTTTTGATCTTCCCGATCGGCGGGACCGAGTCCGGTGATGGATGGAAAGAAGTCAATTTAAAGCACTAATTCTGTTCTTTGATCGGAGGTCTCATAGATCTTCTTCAGTGCCTTCTCACTTAATGCTAACCGAGCAATAGCGCTCATCAGGGTGGTTTGCTCGGGTTAGCCAAGAAAGCCTTAGCGCGCAAAGGCATAGAGCTCAAACACAGGCTTAGTAACCATCTCCGTCCACCTTTTCGGCTTAGGTTTGGAACCCTGCCCTATGGTTTAAGAAGAGCTTATAAAAGGAGTTGGTGTTAAACACCGATAAGAATTCATTCTAACTAGTAGCTAATCATTACACACAAGAAACAGTTACGGTTTCAGTTCAGTCTACGGTCTCCCCACCGGCAGTCGGATATCAATAATAACTTACCCTGCGTTAGTAGAGTGAGGAGTGAACCAAATACAGTTGTCAGGAGGGGCTCCGTTCCTTTCCCGAGAAGGTATTTCCGTGGTGTATAGAGAACCAAGTTTCTCCTCACTTATCGTATCAGGCCACTTGTTCTAACCTATAATTCTTCTTATTATGTGGTTTAGCTTTCTATAAGAAGAATTATAGGTTCCCTTTGTAGAGCAGGTAGCGTCAGAGGTTGATCTTGATCAGCTAGTGATCCCTATAATTAGGAGTGAGGCCCACGGCCAGGAGTTGAAGCTAAGAAAGGAGCGAGAGATGCTATGGAAAGGGGAGTGACGAGCAAATACCGATTGACTGACTTCTTCTGCTCATAGGCTTTTGAAACCACCGATGGGTAAAGAAAAGATCTAAGTAGCGGGGGCGAAGGAATGAGATATAGTTTGTGTAGAAGAAAGGAAAGCTATTCCCATGGCTAAATAGCAACCACTGCTCTTAGGGCTGCTCAGAAGCAAGCCAGGGCTTCAAAGCAATTTACAGATGTTGCCCGAACCAGAGGAGTTTCATAAGGATTTGACTCCAGACAGAGAAAGTTGAAAATGCTGAAACTAATGGACCTCACCTTATGGTTACACAAGGAAGAAGTCAAATGGTTCAGTGTCGACGAAGCGAAGACTGAGGCTTCTGAATTACAGCCTTTTCAGGTTCGCGAATCAAGAATCAAAGTAGCTGCTCGCTCGGTCGAGGAGCGTGACACCTCAAACGGAAAGAAAGGACAACCAAGAACTAAGACTTCGCTCCTTTTGTAAAGGAGACTAATGCCTACGCATCGAATACATCTCGCTCTATCGAACCAATGGCGGATAAACAAGTCCAACCGAGACTGGGCTTCAGATTCATACTCGAAGCGAGGTCATGGCCCTTCTAGCCATAGAGGGAAAGCAAATTCCAGGAGTTGAAGCTAGCGCCAATCCCAGGAGTCTAAGCTGGAGTTCGAGCTGGAGTGGAAAGAAGCGCGGGTTGCGCAAAGTCTAAAAGAGATTAGAAGGCTATGATCGCCCATTGAAATCTGGTTCACTAGGAAACCCTAGAAAGAAGTCAGAGTGATTTGACAGCAGCTATAAGGGCTGCTACAGGAAAGAGAGCGGGCTCTCCTCCAGAAGGATAGACTCGGCTTTCTGACTCGGGCAAAGGGAAGACTAGCTAGCAGTCTTGCGTTCCTCTCTTGAGGTGAGAGGAGACAGGTCAGGCAATCTCTAAAGAGGAGAGCTAAACTCGAGTTCAAATGCTTAAGATAAAATTGCTAATGGTCGAGGCCTACTAGATAGAGCATGGAGCTGTTCTCATTCCTGCTGTTAGGAATTCTTAAACCGGAACTACCCAGCTACCTAGCTAACTAGATAGAAGGGAAAGGACGGCGAAGCCAGAGACTTCACCCGAGGTAATCCATGGCAGGAAAGAGCTCCGAAAGTTCAATCTTCCTAACGAGGTCCGCCCCGAGACTATTCCCTAGGAAGGTATGGAATCGCTCGACTGTTAAGGAGAGGAGTGGGCTCGCCCCAATCTCAATAAGCAGGAGAGGAAGGAAGTAACTGGAATCACTGGTATTGCATTTGATTATCCAGTTTTTCATTCTTGATGATAGAAGACCTTCCCTCTATTTACCTTCATCCATCAAGGTTCATACAAAAAGAGGATGATCCATGAAATTTGCTTGTCACAAGGTATAGTCTCGGAGCAATAATCTGGGACTGGATTGGAAGCCAAAACTAGTAGGTCTATACTCATTAATGGCTAAAGCTCCTTCCTAAGCGTCAGCCACCAAATCCTCTTCCCTACATCCAAACGCCTATTGCGAATTTCATAAGAATTAAGGCCATCCCACAGATCGCTGTAGGAATCTGCTACACAAGATTCAAGATCTGATTGAAGAAGGGAAGATTGCCGTGACAGATGAAGCACCTCCTATTGAGCCCAATCCCAACGAGAAAGTGGGAGTTTTAAAAGATCCACTCCCTAGCCATGCACCTTCTGCCTCTGCTTTCAGTCCTTTCTTTCCACTTGCCTAAAACGCTTACTATCTTAGATAGGCTAGCTAAGGCTGACTTTGTTCCTCTATAGACTAGTAAGTTAGTGTGAAGTTTACCTTTGAAGTAGTAAGTCTTCAATTAGCCTTCTACTAGCGCTTGCTTTCTTACCTTAGCTCAGTCAAGCTTCCCCTTCATCTTCCTCTCCCTATCTGAGTACCTTGCTAGCCTTACAGCGCTTTCAGAGTCCCCAGGTCGTTCCATTAGTCTCTTGTTCGAAAAGGGAATTTCTTTCTACCTATTAGTATATTAGTCGGCTGGCTAGCCTTACTAAGATAAAGCTAGAGCTATTAGCACTGGGCTATCCGGACGCTATTGCCTATGCTAGCTTGCTGTAAGAGCTAGTGCTCTACTGGTGACTGTACTTACAGAGCTGTACTGGGTACTTACTTGACTATCGGACTATCAGTCTATCTTCTTTTTCTTAAGAGAGTCCGGTATCTCCTTTATGTTTATAGTAAGCTAGGACTAGTTCCACGCTTGGTCATTCGTCTGTGCCTCTGCCCCTCTCTCAGGTGCTGATGTTTCACGGTTCTCTACTTCCTTCCATCGGTGATCTCTCCTCCCCCTGGTTATCTGTTCATCTCAGACGATCGTATTCTGCTTTGAACATTCAGTCCACTGAAATGCCATTAAGATGACTGCTGCGGAACGTAACCTTCAACCAATCCGGTCGCCTAAGGATTTCTAGTAAGTTTTCCCGGCTTTTTTCGTTGCAAGCCCTTTCCTCCCGATCGGACAGCAACTCTGATTGATCGGGCTTTCCCCTGAGGGATGTAGCTCCTTGAAGGTTTCGAGGCAGCTAGCATAGATTAGAACCCCATAGAGGAGTCCTTTTGTCTTGCTTGAAGTTTCGAATAGGTAACAGAATGTATTAGCTGGAGGCTTTCTTCTTTAATCTACCTTTATGACTTTAATATGAGGTTATAGCAGACGCGAAGACGATACTATCTGCATTTGCTTCTTTCTTCTCGTCTTCATCTCTAGGGATAGAGCAAGCAAGGATTCGAATGGATATCTTTTCTTTCCTTCCGACTAGCTCTTAGTTTTATCATGGGAGCAGACGCAGATGTTAAGACGCAGACTTGAGATTCTTCTAATGTCTGCACCTTCTTCTTTATCTGGGTATAGTAGCTTTCCCCCTTCGCTAGCTCTGCTTTATAGCCTCCGCTATTTCTACCTCGGCTACTTTAGGGTATGAACCCCCGGATCTAGGCGGGGTGATGGCTTTTGATCTATAGGCTATGGAACTCCCACAGGGACTTTTGGCTTTAGACCTCCCCCGAAAGAGAGTCTCCTGCACAAGAGATTCTATTAGGTTGACTGGCTACATGATTCTATCTATCAACCAGTCTCACCTCTCAACATCTGAAAGAAATCTTGATCTTGAGGCACGTAGATCAGGAATTGAATCTCGACTGGGTCCAGTGAAAGTAGAGTCAAAGGTAGCGCGTGATGATGATAAACACTCAGTCTTTCTCTTCATTCATCTCTTTTCATTCGATCTCAAAGAAGAAAGTGGTTTCTTGTCACCAGCTTCGAGATTGATTCTGAGAAAGAGCCTTTCTAGAAGTTCTAGAAGTGAAGGCGGAATTTGACTTCCATTTTCTAATAGATTTCGAATTAACGTTGTCTTGTCCGAGACCTGAGTTCGATCGTGCGAGAGTTGCGTTCGATCATCCGACACTACGGCTATTCCTATGATTAGTCTTAGAAGACCGAAATGCCATTAAATGAAAGTTCCACTGAGCTCGCTCTTAGTCTCATAATCAACCCTGAACAGCTGGTTCTAGAGCTTCCGACCAAGAGCCCTGGCCCTCTGAGCTCTTGAAGGTAGGCTGCTTTTTAGTCCTTCATGCCCCATTTCATAGAAGTTATAGATTGCCCGAAGGCTTCTTTGTCCTACAAGGCGTAGTCTCAACCGTTTACTCTTTCTGAGGTAAATATCAATATAGATGGAACAATAGAAATAGAAAAGGAAAGCGCAGGCCTTTCATCTTTGTTTGCAGAGTGACACCCCCTTTCTTTATCTCGATCTGCCGGAGCGGTGTCCGGGTCGACAATTGGAATGCAAGAATGGCGGGATCGGATTGGGCTCACAACCCATTAGAATATTAAACAACCTATTATATTACTAAATAGGTTGTAGAAAAAGAGCGGTTGATACCAGGAGAGGGAAGAAAAGTCACTTAGCGAGCTAGAAGACCTATAAAGGCTCGAGAGACCTCTTAAAACAAACTAACTCACGTGGGGGGAAATATTTCATCTTTGAATACAACACCAGATGATAGCCAGATCCGGATAACCTCACTTGAGGAATACACTACTTCTTTCTTGATCAGGAGGGGAGCGGGCCGTTCTCGTACAATACTGTTATTTATCTTTCTATTGCAGAATGGACCGCTACTCGTTCGTGATGGACTGAGACTCTTCTCTTGCCTTGAGCTTGAGGAAGATCCGCGGATACACAACTCATTCTGTAACGAAAGTGGTTGGTAGTAGAAGACTAATACCAGAGAGCATATGAGGCACATCCAGCTACAAGAGCTAAGAGAAAGGTAGGACCTTAGCCTAGTGAGTGACTTTCTTCAATTCAAGAAGAGGGAGAAAAGGCTGACGTGTGCTTCCAGCCTCACTCCCCAAGTGACTCTTTCTTTTCCGGTCGTACTAGCCCATTTCTTAGATTGAGAGAGATCCCTAGGGCCTCGTTCTCACTAGCTACAGTGGTGATCGAAGTCCGTCTTGAGCTAGGTCATTTCTGTCTCCGACCGCGCCGATCCGCGTAGTGAATTCTCTCCTATCTCCTACCGAGCACTTAGCTAAGCTGGTAAGAACAAACTACCTAGGCGTGGGCCTATTTTGAGTATAGAATAGAATGGGTGCCCCTTCTTTGTACTGTAAGTTGAGCAAAGTTGCCTAGAACCCAAGGTTTCGAGGACTCAAGGTATAAGGCAGGCCATCCGACGGGCTATCTCACGGATTAAGTTCTTTCGATTCCCTTCTTACTAAAAGCGGTGGCTGGCTTTCAAGGATCGAAATGGAGCGCTAGTAGATCGAGGCTGAGCTGGTGGCTTTATGGCATATGAGACTTCGCTACCTTTCGCCTTTATAGTAGTTAGGGGCTAGCCAGCCGTTACCCTCCTTTCAGGGAATTCCTTTCATAAGTATTAGAGTGATAAAGAAAAGAGCGAGCTGCAACTTCTAGTGTCCAGTAGAGAGTTCCTCTAGCTCTCCTGAGTTAGCAACCTTGGAAAGACCTAAAGAGTGCCCTTTTCTTTGTAGGGGTACGGCCCGCTTGGGTGTTATGGAAGTGATATATTATCCACTCGCCTCTTAGATAAGGTAGGTTGGTTGCTCATTGGCCAATTCCATCTCAGGGGAAAAAGATAGGAGATCAGATGCTTTGTTCTATCCTTCGACAAAAGTGGTGAGTGGAAGGGATCTTCATTTCGGATTAACAACCTTAATCCGACGAGTCAATTCTCAATGCGATGCTGCTATCCGTTCGACGATCCTACTTCTGATGTCTATCTATGATTGTTTTAGTGTTAAGTCCACCCTACCGTACTGTGAAGAAGTCGATCTATAAGAGAATCATCTTTATCTTTGGGATAGCTTTACTTAACTTTTTAAATAAGGGAACGAACGCGGTAAACTCCTTCCTTTTATATTTCTCTTTCTCATTTCTGCCGCGCGTACTAGTGCCAATTAAGAAGATCAAGCAGAGGGCCTTCCCTCCCCTCAAAAAAGCAACTCACACTTCCGTATTTTTGATGTAGCTCTTCGAGCATCTTTCTTGACCCCATAGTCTCCCTGAGATAACCTCATCATTTCTGTCTACGATGGCTCCGAGTCACCTCGGCCAAATGTGTGTGTGGTGAGAATGGTGTGTGTATGGAATGATTAATGGAAAGCTAAAATAAGGTATTCAGATAAACAATCTATGGAGGATGTGTAAATACTTTGGTAACACCAAAACAAAGTTTCAATGATAGACTTGAAGTATAAGGGTGTGGGATACCTTAGAGTAAAGGTGAAAAGCTTGTAAAATAGCAGCTGTTATTGTAAAAGAAGACTCAAAACCCTAGCTACCAAAAAATGAAACATTTTATACAAAATGTAGGGGCGCTCGAGCGCTCTAAGGACGCTCCAACATCCAAACTCTCAGCTAAATAAAAAATGTCACAATTAAATCAATTGCTCGTAGTGTGCTCGAGCGCCCTTCGAGTGCTAGTGCTAATTTTTCAAGATTTTAAGTTTTAAAACCTCGAAGGCATAAAAACAAGCATCTTACATGATATATGATTTAACAAGTGAGATATGCATGTGGATGTGTATAATTGGTGACTATACTTTGCACAAGGTTCGAAACAGGTCTGTCGATTGTAAATTAGACGAATGACCTAGATAGAGACACCTGAAACACCTGACCCAAAATAAAGGTACATACACGTGGTTTTGTACTTAACTTGAAAATAGCCAATTATGCTAACAATCTCCTCTTTTGATATTTTCAGGACAAAACCATCAAAATATAAAAGCATATACAAGAAAAACAATCTAAGAGAATACACAAGAACCATCAACTCACAAACTCGAAGACCTACATGAACCTATTTACTGCACAAGAAACTCAAACATCAACATAAAACAGATATGTAGTATAACAAAAAAAAATACATAACAACGAGGCAAGAGTAAACTAGACAGAGAAAAGTGCAG
>JAULLH010532925.1:0-12903 GCA_035668455.1 Sarracenia alabamensis
GAGAGAGAGGACGTAGGCCGGGATTTGGCCGAACCTCTATACGTCTTGGTGTCGTGGTTTGGTTTCTTGTTTCTCTCTTTTTGCTTTATCTCTTGCATATTTATTTTACATTTCCGCTGCATCTTTGTTTATATTTGTTTTCTAGAAATAAGTTTTTAGAGAGACCGAAAAACCTTAGATTTGACCTACAACCTATTCACCCCCCCTCTAGGTTGCCTATACCGGGGTCTAACACTATTGATCCCACTCAATACACTCCAAGTGTACTAACACATCGATCTTGAAACTCAAATCCCAAGACCAGAATTCGATCATTTCGACCTAACCAAGATCAGCTAATATAACAATATGCTACAACCATACCAAGGGACAGTCTGGGTCCACTGCGGTTGTGAGCCCCTTGTATATCTGTCAGAACCTTTGACCTGATCTTCCCCACTACATGCGATGAGTCAAATACTGGACAAGACATACGGGCAACGGCTATCACATATCATCTGAGAACTTTAAAAATAAACTTGTAAATTTATGTACTCTCAACTTCTGAAGAGAGTAACCTTTAAACTGTAAAATGATTTGTGATAACTCTCTCAACCTTACACCTGGTGTGTGTGTGTGTGTGTGTGAACTCAACTAATCATTAACATGCATGCTTTTAAATCTATCATGTTCCAAATAACCAAATCAACCAAATCTCGACTTCAACTCTTACCAGATGTTTGCTCAGAATCAATGTCACAGAAACATGCTATAATATCACTCAATTAGGGTATGTGACAAAGGTTGTGTATTTGCAAATCAAGATATTAACACATACCCATGACACTTGAAGAACGCAATTTGAAAGAAGTTGACTTAGAATCTCGTGATTGGAATACTAATTATTGAGAATTTTTAAGGCTTCATCAAACTGTACCATGTTTTGGGATCAACTAGGACTTCAATTTCGGTTGTAACGTTAGGTAGGTAGCTTTTATCGGCTAGGGTCAAATATGTATAAACCACTATCTGAATAGATGGTTACCAGAAAGGCATTGAAGCGTTATCATTTCAATCGTCCTTCAGTGTGGCATAATAATGTCACCATCACTGAATCATCTCCATAGCTCATCTACAATGGGACGTTAATACCACGTCCTCATCGTATGAATGTATGACAATATCCTCATTACTGAATCATATCCCAGAGCTCGTATATAATGGGACGTTAATATCACGTCTTCACCGCATAAAAGATGAGTCACATAATTGTGATAATGACAAACTATCAAAAAGCTATCTGCATCTCATTTTTACCACTCTTTTTGATAAATACACTTCGTTTTTTCAATTAGAATATATATTTATCAAAGAGAGTGTGGCAAAATGATCATCACTCAATAACTACTGTACATCTCATGTAATGTAGAAAACATAATATCTGGCGGTCACTTCATCTTCTGTAAGTCCGAATCTTTTCCAATTACCATAAATTCAAATAATGCCTTATGGATTTTATATGGGTAATAGAAACAAAACAAGCTAAAAAAATTTCAAGTATGACTCAAAGTGGGGGCCTAGGGATAATGTTTTTATGAAAGAACGAACAGGCTCAAAAAGTCAACGATGGCCTAATATCCTTTTCAAAAATTTAATACAGTCTTTCAGAAGCATAATATGGTGTATTCTCAATTTCTCAGTAAAAAAGAAGAACAACGAGATTCACTACAATTTTGGTTGAAGTCAAAGATATCATTTATGAGTAAGTGTATAATTCTCTCAGAATAAAAGATAAGGCTCAAAAGCTCTCAAAGGGTTAAGTCTCCACCATTGCTGTCTTTTCAATTATTTTTCCCTATTAAAACTCATTGGTATGTTAGTTGAATAATTAATCAAGTGTGCAAGAAATACCAGGTGGTTCAATCTTGATCATTATTCACTCAAAATTCTTGAAAACTTAAAAATTAGGTCTTGTTTTTCTCATTGAAAATACATTGTTTACAAGTTTATTTTTAAATTTTTCAGACAACATATTTTAGCCAAAATTTTGTATACTCTTATATATGATAATGATAATGGTAATTATCCCACCCCTTAACTTAGACTGGACAATGTCCTCATTGGACAAAAAGTAAAGTTAAGAGAAGGGAAGTAAAGAAATTACCAAGAAGTGCAGTAATCGTTTATTGATTTCAACCTGTTCAAAACTTACTAAAGTTCATAGGTATGTAAAATGTCACATTCATTCAGATAAAGCCAATAAATATCATGTCAATAAAGATTGTAACAATAGATAAAGAACAAATAACTGAATACCGCATTTTATTCATTTCATATATAAAAGAGTACAAAAGTCGAGCCAATGGCCTATGAGAAGACACATGGTGCTAAAAGAAAAAAAAAACATAGAAAAAGAAAATAAGACAAAAGATAGGTTTCGGGGGAGGGGTGCGGTTGGTGGAGGGAATGGTTGGGTAGTGAGGCCGGTTGTATATTTGTGGCAATTAGGTGGGCGAAGTTGAGTGTGTAGTTTGGTGTAGGTCATTGTAGAGGTCTAAAGGCACTGGTAGGGGGAGGAGGTAGGGTTTGGTGGGATGAGTTGGCGTTGACCGGAACCACAAGTGGATCTGGTTGTCGAATGGCGATTGGAAAATACGTTGCAGTCCCGTCCGAACGGTTTTGAATATAAATGGACGTTTGACCTGTGCAAGTATGTTGGGATTCTATCCAGACTTTGCAGTACCGTCCGGACGGTGACGTTTGATATTCGGTTTTGAAAATTGAGCCGTTGTGTGACGTTGCGTCCCGATGGTGAAACTTCCGCCTGGACGTTTTTTTTAACATCACAAAAACAACTTCTAAGACTTCAATAGGCCCAAAGAAAATTTTAGAACAAATGGCCTATCGTGCGGACACCAGACTTCTCCACACTAATGACTATGCTACTCCAACATAGCAGAAGATGGGTCTTTTATACTTAGATTCCCAAGAGTTGGATTCCTTGTTGTACATCCACAATTTGATCTTTGGATAGATTATGTTGGTAGCTCAGGGCATTAGGGTTAGATGTGTCTGCAAAGGCATGGAGTGGAGTCTCAACCCATCCAGTGGGCTTACTCATCCCTCTATTGACCACTTTGGTGATATGTTGACCACGAAAATAGTATTACACTTTGAAACGTGTGTTGCAGTGGTCCACTAGTCCGCAACAACTTTCCATGAGGCAACATCTACAGAATTCTTGTCTCTTCGCTCTTCGTTTTAAGGCAAAGAGACACTTTCCTTGAAACGACTCTTGCTGACCGGAACTAGGCACACGATCTATTTAACCTCGGCGTGCGAAGATGACAACTTAGTCAAAAGAGTAGTTTAATGTCTTCGGACAATTACTCTCCCTAACTTGAATATCACCATATTCTTGTTAGTGGAGTTCCTTTCTCTCTTTGAAATTTCTCTGGATTCCCTCCTAGACAGGGCTAAGTTTAACGTCTTCAGCCAGACTTAGCCAATCGATTACTCGATTGGCGGGATTGGATCAGTGAGGTATATTGATTCGGCCGCTAGGTCAACTGATATGCCTTCTTTGTAGGGTTTTAGCCTTTCTCCATTGACGTGTAAGAAATGGCCTGTTTTTGGGTTGAACAGCTAGCAGGCACCATGTGGCTAAACACGAGTTACCACAAATGGGCCTTCCCATCGAGAGTGGAGTTTACCAGGGAATAACCTCAATTTGGCATTAAATAACCAGACTTTTTCATTCGGCTCGAATGTCTTTCTACGGATATGTTTATCATGGAATGCTTATATATGAGCTTTGTAGATTCTTGAATTCTTGTATGCCTCGTTTCGTAATTCCTCTAGTTCATTGAGTTGTAATCGACGATAGGTGCCGACATTGGACATATAAAAGTTAAACATTTTTATAGCCTAATATGCTCGGTGTTCTAGCTCAACTGGAAGATGGTAGGGTTTACCAAAGACTAATCGATATGGGGACATTCAGATAGGAGTTTTATATATAGTGCGATATGCCCATAGGGCGTCATCTAGCCTTTTGGACTAATCTTTCCTATCAGGACGAACGGTTTTCATCAGGATATTCTTAATATTTCTATTCGAAACCTCGACTTTGCCACTTGTTTGTGGGTGGTACAAGGTGGATACTTTATGTTGTATCGAATAGCGTCGAAGAAGGGATGAAAAATATATATTTAAGAAATGCATACTGCTATCGCTGATGATTGCTCGAGGGAAACCAAATCGGGTAAATATGTTACTTTGTAAGAACTTGACCACTACTTTGTGGTCATTAGATTTGGTTACCGTGGCTTTGACCCATTTGGACACATAATCGACTGCTACGAGAATGTATTCTCATTCAGAGGATGACAGAAATGGTCCCATAAAGTCGATGCCCCAAACATCGAAGAGTTCGACAATTAGGATTGGGTTTAGGGGCATCATGTCTTTTACAGTCATAGTTCCAATCTGCTTGCATCGTAGGCATTGCTTACAATAATTGTGGGCATCTTTAAAGAGTGTTGGCCAGTAGAATCCACTTTAGAGTATTTTGGCAGCGGTCTTCTTTCCACTAAAGTGTACACCACAAGCTAAGGAATGACAGAATAGAAAATAATAGGGAGAGAAGATGTAACGTAGGAAGCACTGGGTGCGATGTAAGGTGTGAAGTGTGTGAGATTTGGGGATCCTCTGGGGTCGCCCTTAGGGTGCCATGTTCAGCTCGAATAGATTTAGTGTTCCGTAATCCCTTGTAACTGAGGATGTTCTGAAGATTATTAACGCCCCGAAACCTCTTCCTAGGGGCCCAAGGTCATTTACCAGTATCATAGACGAAGCGGTCTGTATCCATGGTAACCTCAAGGAGTTTCTCCGAGACAAATCCATAGACAGAAATAAGTTAGAGCTTTTCCGAACGGAAAAAAATCTCTTGAGTCAGATTTCAAATCCTTTCGTAGTTTTCCAAACTCTCTCCTTCCGGAGATCTTGGCCACCGTTGAGGCCCGTATTCGAAAAATCAAAGGTGTATTGCCGGTTAAAGCGGAACACAGAACATTGGATTTAGGAGTTTTGTCTGAACCTTTAGGAACTTCTAATAAAAATAAGACACATGCGGTGGTTGTTGAAGCTGACTCGAGAGTTGAAGGTTCAGAACAAGGGGGTGAGGGAGTGAATTTGGGTGAAGAGGTTTCGGAGGGAGTAGGATCTGAAGATGTAGGGGATCCGAATATGCTCCATCTGGCTCTTCCTTCTCTGTTTGCGGGTAAAGCTTCCGACGGCGCCATAACCGAAGGAAATGATGAGGGGTCTGAAGTATCTGACTCTGAGAATAGTGACAGAGCTGAAGGGGAGGAGGACGTCGACGTTTCTGATGATAATATTGAAGTTAATAGTATTTCGGGTAAGGGCGATGAGGCTTTCGTACCGGGGGGTGATGAATTTCCTTCTTCGCAACTTAATACCCAGGTATGCTCGGCTGTGGAAAATCCCCCTAATGTTGATCTTGATTTTGTTTGCGTGCAACCGGTTATTGTTGATGCTGGAGATGGATTGCTCTCAAACTGTTTGTATAGCGAGAGGCATGAACAAGCTAGGGAGTTCAAGAGAGCACTGACACATGACAGCAAGGTGTTTGATAAAATGTCTCAATCAATCTCCAAGGCAATATCTAAGGATTTGGCTGCTAATGCACAGTCAGGGTCTGTTCGGGGCTCGGTAGATGGCTTTAACAACAATCCAAATCAGAATTAGGAGAGTTTTAGGATAAGTCCCAAAACGTGGGCTGATATTACCATGATCAGTGGGCACAAAGAAACTGGTAAAGTGACCAATCCGAAGCCAGGGGCAACTAGGATTAATCACCGAAGTTTTTTAGGTCCAAACTTGGAATACATTGCTCTAAAAGACCCTAGCTCTCCTAGGGCTATTGAAATAGAAGATGATTTGTTTGATGAACTTCCTTGGGGTACATGCTTAGTAGGACAATTTTTGGATAAGAATTTCAGTTTTGGTGGGGTTAGAGCAACGACTATGACCTTATGGAGAAGTGATGGCCTGATGGAGGCATATGGAGTTGAAAATGGTTTCTTTTTCTTCAAGTTTAATAGTCAACATGCTATGGATAGAATCCTTGAGAAGGGGCAATGGCATTTTTCCGGTAAGCTTCTCATTTTGGGTAAGTGGCATAAAAGACTAAGATTAACTAAGGATACGATTTCTAAAATCCCGGTTTGGGTAAAGTTTTATGACTTGCCCCTCAAATTTTGGAATGCAAAATGTCTTAAATGAATTGCAAGTGTAGTAGGTGTGCCGTTGTTTCTTGATATGGCTACAGATACAAAGAAACACATTTCTTTTACCAGGGTTTGTATTGAGATTGATGCGTCTAAGCAGCTGATCCACTCGGTTTCTGTTAGGTGTGAAGGAGAATCAATCAAGGTTCCAATTGAATATCAAGGTTTACCTCAAAGGCGTTCTTGGTGTAATTCGTTTGGTCATGAGACAACTATGTGCAGAAGCTCCAAGTCTCTAGTTGATTCGGCGCGAGAGACTTACATGGTGGACAATTCGGGTGGTGAACCTGACTCCTCAGATTCATCCGAGTGAGTTAAGGTTAGGAAAAGAAGTAATGTCTACAGGAAGAACCATGTGGAGAGAGATAATAAGGTTCCCAGATAGGGAAAGAAGCAGGAAAAGAAAGTGGAAAGAACTTATGTTGTGAAGAGTGTTGACCAGGTCGTTGCCTTTGGTCAGACTATCGGCTATGTCCCCGGACAAAGTACGTTGTCCCGGGATCCAGTTGTTCAACCCCACCGCTCTGCTAGGCTGGGTTTTCAGCATGACAGCTTTGTTTTAGATCAGCCCGGTGCTTAGCCTAGGCGTTCAGCCCCCACCGCTGATCTAGCATGTTACTCCGCTCCACCTCTTAGCCCAGCTTCCCAAGCCTCGATGCTCTTTCAAGAAATTGAAGGCTCGGGTAAGCCGGGCTCTTTCTTGGTATGATCTTCAGTTGTTCTTGTTTTGATTATTTGGTGTAAGCCGCTTGTTTGGCTTTGGCTAAGTTTGTGTTAAGTGTAGTGTTAGTGATCTTTGTTAGCTTTGTTAGGTTTTGTAAGTGGGTGTAGTGGGTATCTTTTGGGTTGTAAGACCTGGGGAATGCCCCTTGAAAATTTGTAAATTTTTTTCTTTTTTTATGTCAATTTTACTTCACCCAAAAAGAGAAATGGAAGAATTGAAGGATGCTCTCTACTTCATCATCGGGTACGTACCGTCATATGATTTGGTCAACACAGTATTTGAATAGTTCTGAATCCTCGCAGAAGTAGTTTTTTAGTTGCGAGAAGAACCGATCCTTTTTTTGTTTTGACCAGTTTGTTGGGATGTGTCCCACCGCTAAATAGTTGATTATATCAGCGTACAAGGGCGGTAGGATAGTAGTGACCAAAAATAATTGCTCATCAAAAAAAGAGTCTCATACAGGTACGTGGTCAGTGGGGTACTGGACTAGGAGTCTGGAGAGATGGTTGGCTACTGAGTTTTTGGTTCCTTTCTTGTTGCGGATCTCAAGATCAAACTCTTGAAGAAGCAGGATCCAACGAATCAAGCGAGGTTTTGTGTCTTTCTTTGATAAGAGGTGCCTAAGGGCGGCATGATCGGTGTAAACAATCACCTTAGACCCTAGTAGATATGATCGGAACTTATCCAGCGTAAAAACTACTGCTAGCAGCTCTTTTTCAATGGTTGTATAGTTTAATTGCACATCTTTTAGAGTCTTGCTGGAATACTAAATGTCATAGGGGGCCTTGTTGTCTCTTTGTCCAAGCACAACACCTACAGCATAATCAGAGGCATCACACATGTTCTCGAATGGTATCGCCCAATTCGGTGATTACATGATTGGTGTTGTGGATAGCGCATCTCTCAATTGTTCGAAAGCACGCATGCATTTGTCATCAAAGTCAAATGTGGCCTCCTTAGCGAGAAGGTAGTAGAGGGGCTTAGAGATTTTGGAAAAGTCTTTGATGAATCTTCTATAAAAACTAGCGTGGCCTAAGAAGGAACGGATTTTTCATACGGTTGTGGGTGGTGGCAATTTAGATAAGATCGACTTTGGCTTTATCGACTTCTATCCCACTTTTGGAGACTACGTGCCCCAACATGATCCCTTGTTGGACCATGAAGTGACTCTTTTCCCAGCTAAGTACCAAGTTTGTCTCTTGACATTGTTTAAGCACGAGGGTAAGGTTCGAGAGACAGTCTTCAAACGAATGACCAAACACGAAGAAATCATCCATGAATACTTCCATGAATTTTTCTACCATGTCAGAGAAGATAGACATCATGCAACTTTGGAAGGTGGCAGGTGCGTTGTACAACCTGAAAGGCATACGCTTGTAGGTGAATGTGCTAAAAGGGAAGGTGAAGGTTGTCTTCTCTTGATCTTTAAGGTATACAGGTACTTGGTTGTAGCCGGAGTAGCCATCCAGAAAGCAATAGTAGCTTTGTCTAGCTAAACATTTCTGGATTTGATCGATGAAGGGCAGAGAAAAGTGATCTTTCCATGTCATGGCATTTAGCTTATGGTAGTCGATACAGACTCGCCAACCAGTAGTTGTTCGTATAGGGAGGGATTCTCCTTTATCATTTGTTATTACTGTGAGCTCGGATTTCTTTGGTACGACTTGCATAGGGCTCACCCATTTGCTATCTGAGATAGGGTAGATTATACCTACGTCTAGCAGTTTCACTACCTCTTGTTTTACGACCTCATTCATGTTGGGATTTAATCGTCATTGCATTTTCACGTGTAAGCTTGGCATCCTTCTCACGATGAATGTGATGTATGCAAATGGATGGATCAATCCCCTTTAAGTCGGCTACTGACCATCCTATAGCTCCTTTATGGGCTTTGAGAAATGTAGTCATTAGCTCTTCTTGTATAGGAGTTAAGTCTAAGGCAATGATGACTGGTAAGGTTTTATCGGGCCCAAGAAAGATATACTTGAGTGAGTTTGGTAGAGGTTTCAACTCAAGCGTAGGTGGGGCTTCTAGGGATGACATGGTAGGTATGGATGAGAGTGGGGGCAATTCTTCGAAGAAGGACACCCATGGGGGCGTGTCTACGTAATCTTTCATTTCTAGCTCGGCTTTTGTTTCATCAATGGTCGGATCAATCTCTAGAAAGTCTTCCCCAAAGTAAGCTAGATAGGCTTCCAGGGGGTCATTAGTGAAAATGGCAGGTAGGGCTTGTTGTGTTGCCTCCCTAACATGGTCGATTGCGAAGCTGTCAACTTCCATCGCAAGGTGATGGGAGACGTGGAACATATTAAGCCTTAGCTTTATGTTGCCAAATGAGATGTCCATATCCCAGTTCAGCAGTTGATGCATACGTTTGTTATGGCCAAAAGGGGGCGCCCAAGAATAACAAGTGTCTGCCTCCTTACATTTGTGTCTAGTACTATAAAGTCGACAGGGAACAGAAATTTGTCAACCTTGACGAGTATGTCCTTGATGATACATCGAGGGACTTTAATTGACCGATCTGCTAACTGGAGAGTAACAGGGGTCGGTTTCAGTTCTCTGAGACCAAACTGCTCATATACAGAGTATGGGAGGAAATTCACGCTAGCTCCTAAGTCCAAAAATGCTCAGTCGATTTGGTGATCGCCGATTACACATGAGATGGTTGGGATCCCTGGGTCATTCAACTTTGGGAGTAAATCGTAGTTGAGGACTGAGTTAACGTGTTCTATTAGAAGAACTTTCTTAGGGGCGCTCGTTTGCGTCTTACGCTTTTGTGTGCATAAGTCTTTTAGGAACTTGGCCTATGACGGCAGTTGTTGGTTAGCATCAAGAACGGGTAGATTTATTTTTACATGCTTGACTAACTTAAGCATGTCCGTCATTGGTGGCCCTTTCTTGAGCTGGGGTTCCAGTGGTTCAAGGCGTGATGGATACGGTGCCTTGGGTTCCTTTGGTATTTTCAGAGGGGCCATGAGTGCCTCCTCGAATGGATCTCTGGGTGGTGGTGCAATTGTTTGCTGAGTTGCTTCGAAGTCATCAGACTTGTCCACAACTATCGGGGTAGGTATTGGCTGCACAGGTATGTCTTGGGTAGTGCTAGAGTCTTGAGACTCCTCGACTAGGGTCGGGGTTGATGTTCGTTGAGTTCTTTCGGGTATTGGTCGTGGTTCTAGTTCTTTTCCACTCCTCAAGGTCATCACAACCTTGGCTTGTTCGTGATATACCTCACTACTGCTATGGTTGTTATCGATGACGTATTGGCCTTTAGGGTTCGCCAGAGGTTGACTTGGCAGTTTGTCGTCCTCTCGACGGTTCAGTGCTGTAGCTATCTGTCCTACCTATGTTTTTAGCTTAGCAATAGACTAGGAGTGAGAACTCAGAAGTTGGGTTTTTACGTCCAGGTCCTTCAGGGCTTTCAACATGGTTTCCTCGAAGGCATGCGCTCGAGGAATTTGGGAAGGTGCTAGTTGTAGGGGACGGTAGGCTTGTTGATTGAAAGAATTGAACACGGGCCTAAGTACCTGAGTCTGTGGTTGGCCAGGTTGCTGATTCCGTCAACTAAAGTTCGGATGGTTCCGCCAACCAGGGTTATAGGTGTTAGAGTAGGGGTTGTTGCCTAATTGTAAAAATCCTTGAGCATCGTTGACTTGCTCTTGAACGAAGTTGGGGAATTGTTAGCTGCAAGACATTCAGTGACATGGTGTGCGGGACTGGCACATAATGCACAGGCGTCCTGGACACTTGAGGATGTTGGTTGAGCTACAGGCAGACCAGTGGTCAACAGCATGTCTAGCTTCTTGGAAAGGGACTTCACTTGGGTCGTAAGATCTATGCTTTGGTTGACCTCATAAAGTCCTCAAGTCTTCTGCATTATCATCATGTCTGTGCGGGAGACCGAGGCTTGATGTTGTGAGGTCTCGCTCAATTTCTCGAGGTGGATCCATGCCTCTGTCTCGTTATTCATCATGAATGTGCCGCCGCACGAAGCGTCAATGTATTGACGATATTGGGGTAACAGACCTTCGTAGAAGTTCTGCACTAGTTGCCACTTCGGGACTTGATGATGAGGACAACTCCTTATCAGTTCCTTGAGGCGCACCCATGTCTCATGAAAAGATTCTCCCTCTTGCTGGGTAAAGCTGGTGATAGCTCGACGAATCTGATTCGTTTCGCTAATCGGAAAGATTTTCTGGAGGAATTCTTGCTGAAGTTTAGTCCATGTGGTTATCGAGTTTGGTTCTACGGACTTAAGCCAATGCTTGGCTTTGTCACGAAGGAAGAATGGGAATAACTTCATGTGCAAGGCATCCTCGGTCATGTTGTTGAGTCTTATGGTGGAGCAGATCTCTAGGAATTCGTCTATGTGTTTGTAGGGGTCCTTATTGTTTACCTTGTGGAATAGGGGTAGTAATTTTAGGAGATTAGGTCTAATCTCGTAATTACCGATCTCGACGTTGGGTGGTGCAAGGCAGGTTGCAGACTCGTAAGCTGTTGGGATGTAATAATCTATCAATGCTTTGAGCTGTTGATCGGCCTGGTTAGCTGAAATGTTTTGTTTGTTGGCTTGCCGAATGACCGGAGGGTTATTTCTGTCAGCCATGGTGGGTGTGTGAAGTAGTGCAGGAGTTCGGGCGAGAGGGTTCAAATGAAGGTTTGTTCTAAGGGTTCTTTCTATTTCAGGATCAAATGGTGATAAGTCGTAAGGAAAAGAGCGGCGACTAAGCATGCAATAAAACTACTGAAATAAACTAGAACAGTAAATGAACAGAATTTTTTTTTTAGCGTCCGGACGAAAAAGTAAGAGCATCCGGATGACACGTGAAGGGTAGCGTCCTGACGGCTAAGGATAGCATCCCGACGGCATGTGTTCCAGAATTTAGAATTTTCTGTCTGTGGGCAGAAAACTGAAAATCTCGAGAACTCAGGCTAAAAATAAAATAATTAAATAATTTAAACAAAGATTACACACAAAAATAAGCGTATTTTCCCCGGCAACGATGCCAAAAACTGGTAGTCGTTCGTTCCGTTAGTCGCTTAGTCGTTAATCGCGAGAACGCAACTATTTATTTTATTTATTATACTAAGATTCACTACTAACTGGGTAGATAGTAGTAAGTCCAGGGTCGATCCCATAGGAAAAATGAGTTATCTTTGTAAAAGAGTGTTTAAACTATTTAATTTAGAAAAAAGAGTAAATCTTGAATTTGTTTTGAAAATAGTTTTTAGCACTAAAAGTAAATAAACAATTAAAAAAGGTAATTTAGATAATTTATGAGATACTTTTCACCTCATGGTTAGAATCCACTTTCGTTTGATAATTTAGTTTCGATATAATTCATATTTTATCTAGCTTGGAATCAGATTAAATGCTATCGTGACAAGACTGATATGGATATCCAAAAAAGATAGATTTTAATTTCAATAAGGCATACCCTATCCGGAGTATAGCGTATCTCAAGTTCTACTCTTAAAATCCCGAATTACAAATACGGCATAGTCTATCCAAGATTATAGCACGGTGCGTCCAGAGCACGGCCCGTCTTATCCATGGCATAGGCTATCTTAAATTTGTATATTCGAACAATTAAAACCATCATGCAACACTCATTTAATGCAATCACAGAAAGCTTAAACGGAAATTCAATTAATTAGAAAATAACTTTTGGAATGAAAAATATTGAATACAAGGGTCCTGTTTATAGTTTTTCTGGTGCCTCGAATTTAGTAACTCTGACTCGGAGCGTTCGGACGGTGGCGTTCAGACGGGTCTTGGGTGGAGGCCACGTCAGTTTTCTGATTCGGAGCATAGGGACAGTTGGAAGTAAGCGTCGTGACGGGATTTGCTTAGGCGCCATGATAGATAGCTTCGGAACGGTTGGTCCA
>JAULLH010532926.1:0-11027 GCA_035668455.1 Sarracenia alabamensis
TTTTATAATTTAACACATGAGCCTATGAGAAACCCAATAATTCATTTTGTTAAAAAAATCTAAAATCTATTATGTTTAAATATATATATATATATATATATATATATATATATTCAAACCAACTCCCACCTTAATCCACAATTTTAGTAAAAGGATTACATAACATCATAATCAAGGACAGGTGTGATTTTAAACAAATAAGCCCAAGCTAGCAATTTAAACCAAGCCATTTTTGGTTTGCCTAGAAAATAGAGGATCGCTCGAGCGGACCCACCACCACTCAAGCGGTTGTTGCAAAAACTGAAGGCTCATAGCAAAGACTACAACAAGATTTTTTTTATCCGAAAACCAAGTCTATTGCAACCCTTCACCTGGTATCAAGGTTACAATGTTGAGAAGGCAAGTGACAAGGTCAATAAAACAAGTATATACCCTTTTTTTTAATCCCAATAGTTATAAGCTTTAGAATAAAATAAGGTATTGAAACATGAAAATCAAAACCTTAATTTATCCTCACACCATATAAATTTTGCCCAACCAAAACATGCCTTCTCAATTATAGAAGATGTAACTCTGTCTTAGATACGAAAACATTAAGAATTCAATTACCAAGTTCAACTACAAACATTCAAAATTGTTCATAACTATGATCAATTGAAATATAGAAAACCATTCCATGGGTTCATAATGTTTCATGTCATACAACCCCAAACATTCCCAACTATCCAAGGTCCTCACCAACTAACTACCATTATAATGGCCTTACAAATGTACCAAGACAAAATAAAAGATAATCCATTACATTTCATCACCAAAAAAATACAATCGTCTTTACTTGTCTATGCTCTCATGTGCATAAACTTTATGAGCATACTAAAAAAATGTAAGAAGTACCAAGTCTCTTGTGTTTTGGATGCATCAACTCTAATTTCCTTCATCCATAACCTTCTTGTCGGGTTCACCTGAAATGTTGTTTTAAAACAACATAAGCCAAAAATCGTAGTATGTGTAATAATCAAAGAATACATGTCATATATGTGAGGGTGAGTATGCAATCAATGTCAAATATTTGGAATTTATAAATAGGCTATGTAAAAACTCTATTAACCTTTTTCATTGCATACTCAATTTATGAAATCATGATAAAGTATATGTTCACACTATTAGTAAACAATCCGAGCACACGACCTTAGAAACCATGGTTTGAGGGCTGGGCCAACCCCTTTTGCACATTATTTTACAAACCATGATTTGAGGGCTTAGCCGACCCATATAACACACGATTTTACAAATCGAAGTTTGAAAGCTTGGTCGACCTTTATTCAGTCTGAGCACACGATTTTACAAACCGAAGTTTGATGGCTTGGCCGACCCTTAAAGCACGCCATGACAAGATGATGTGTTAATCCAATAACAATGAATCAAAGGACGATACTTCACCAATCCATATACTTTTCACTATGGAATTAACATATTCAATTTGTCCAAATCAAGGGTAAACCAATGTTAGTCCAACAAATTCCAAAAATAACGTAACCAAATCCAAGACATTACACAAGCATATTTCTATTAATCCAGTATCACATGTAATCCGAATTTAATTTACCAATGCCTAATTCAAGGTTTACGCCCAAATCATTATTTTTTCCATAGATTACTCTAAACATGCAAATCCAATTCCTAGCTCAAACACAAGACATCTCACTAACACAATCAAACCCCAAAATCAATGAGATAGAAAGCTCAACATATCACAAAATTAGGAAAATGGCCACCCATTTTCGGAAATCTAAAGTTAGGGGTTTTCAATCTTAAGCATAAACCCACAAAACTCATATTTTAGATCATTTTTCAACACTACAACACATATATTAATCAAACTTTAATGATTAGTATAATCCTACCTCGATGGAGTCAAAAAATCAAGCTAATGTCCCCAACTAGTTACCAAACCCAAACCAAACCCTAAACCATAAAAAGGATTTTGTGAATTCAACAAAGGAGTGAAGAAAATCAAGGTTCTTAGTTTAGAACAAGGGAACTCACCAAACAAGCCCTTAGAATCAAGTCAAAAGCACCCCTTGCTGCCTCACTTTTCTCCTTTTGAACCTTAGATCACGTAGATAGAGAAGGGAAATGAGAAAATGATAAAAGGACTAACCCTCGATCTAAAATTTAAACGTGCTGCTGCTAACACCGCTTGAGCGACCAGGGAGTCTGCTCGAGCGGACTCCGTTGCTAAGTCTACTTCAAAAATTTTAAAATCAGGCCCCATTTCCGAACCAAACGTCCCTAAATTCCACTCGATACTCCGGAATAATATTCCCAATGTTATGAAACAAACGGTAATACCATGGGACTCCGAATCGGTACGAATTTTTTTTACTAAACTTTCAACTGGTTTAAGAAAATGGTTTTAACGTTTTTAAAGAACTGGTTCAATTAAAAGATGAAATTTTAAATTAAGAGAGCCATGATATTACATTATAACCGGTCCACTTAATCACAGGAAAGCTGTTCCAATTGGACTTAACTAGATCTTTGAAAGACTTGTCCTCTTGCCAAGCATTGATAAACCTAAAATGCTTTGGGCCCCAATCTATTTGTTCATTTGACAATAGGATGGGCAAGTGGTCTTAACAATAGGATGGGCAAGTGGTCCCCATGATCGGTGCTGAATTTTTTAAACCATGAGGCATTACAAAGAAAGCTGTCTAGCCTTCCCCATATGACCTCAGCTTGCATGTTCGACCAGGTAAATATCCTCTAAATCATGAGACTATTAACAAGTTATGAGTGACAGACCATCTCTTGGAACTCAAACATTACATCCTTAGCTCATGAACTGCTCGATCTCTAACTAACGTTAATAACTTCATTAAAATCCCCTCCAATACATCACGGTAAGTTGGAGGTGTTTTTTAATTACTTTAAATCCTCCCATATGGATACCATTGTGTTGCGATCATTAGCGGCATAAATGTTTCCTACTATACATTCAAAACCGTTAGATTGAGTGTCCCTAAGGATGATGTAATTCTTGTGAATGATCTTCTCAAATAGGTTTAAGAATTATGGCTCCTATACAAACATAATACCACCAGCAGCCCCTAGAAAATTGGATACTACCCATGCACACTCCACCTGTCCCCATACAGCCCTTATCGTCCTTAGATTTGTAACATCCCATTTGGCCTGAATTAGTAGAAACTGTGACATTCTACTCAAGCAAACCTTCTTTACTATTCTTCCCTTTTCTAATCGCCTCAGCCCCCTAATGTTCCAGGAGAGCATTATAATTATGTGATGAATACTAACTTTACAAACATATAGATGGTTGCTCTTGTTTGGCATTCATCTCCAAAATTCTATCAACAAATGATTCCTCATCCTTCCCATACTATAGCCCCATCATGGTGTCAATTTCCACCACCTTCTCAGCCTCCCTCCTAAGAAGAGGGTTTCTATTTTGGATATCTATAGATGATATGGACGTTTGGTCAATATCAACATGTTCATTAGCTTGTTTATTCCCATCTTTTCTCTTCCCTTTCGTCTTTTGATGCAGCAACCAGGTTAACCCAACCCCATACCTTGAATCACCTTCCTCTTTCCCTTCTTTGTGTAATGGTTGAGCCCAACTTTAAAGTCTAAGCAGTAGCTGAGCCTCTGCATTATTATTTCTTTTTGTTCCAAGCTATCACAATCTTGCTTTTTCGTACCAATTGGCTCTATGTAAGTGACATGTCTGTTGTTTATTAGGCTCAAAGCCTTAAACCTTCTCCCCATGCCTATTTCATGTATTGCATTTGGAATTTTTTGTCTTCCATCAGCACTTTTGTTGACTATATCCATCGAAAGAGCTCTTGCCCCTGCCAAAACTGTTGTGAGCAGTGTGGTCTATTTTCCCTTTTAAGCTTTTGTCTACACAAGCTTGGAGGTTCAGCCCCATGTACTTAGCCTCTGTATATGACTCAACTACTTGACTTTTGGATGTAGTGTCCTTCAGCCTAATATTCTCTATTGTTTTGTGATTGGATAAGTTCTTACTATTGTTGGGGAAGATGTGCTCTCCATCTTCTTCACGCCTTTTAGATATCTTCATATCACAAGAATAGCCATAGCTCACACACACCTCTTGGTTGGTTGTTTTATAAAACCCTCCTGCAGATACTCTTATTAAGCAACTTGTTTGACCCACATTTAAGTGACAGTGATTATTGATCATGTCCTTATACTCAGTGAGTAACAAGACCCTTTCATACTCGAGTTCCATTCTCATTGAGGTTTGTCCCCATGGCTCACCAATTTTCATTAAAGTTTTCTCAGACCATTCATGGAATGGCACCCCCATTATATTCAACCAAACATTTCTTAAACTGTTGGCCTCCAAGTAACTCTATTCGTATATCACATCAAACTATGTCTCAAGTCTAAGCTTATCATTTTTAAGTTATGTCATCTTTTCCACAAAGTTATTGAACTTAATCAGGACCTAAGAGCCCCCTAGAGATTTAATTTTAATGTTGTAGAGGTTTACACTTCTCTTTGTTATCTCTAACCAATCGAACATCTCAACATCCTTTATGATGCCCACCACACAGCTTCTCAACCATTTAGTGTCTGGCTCGATCACTTATATTACTTTGTCATGTCGTCTCTTGCTAATTGAGAAGCTAGTATCTTGATGCTCCGCTTTGTACATGTGAGTAGTACATGTTACACCATTTCCTCAGTGGGTCTTTGTGTCCCACACCTTCTCCTTGTGAAAGAGATTAGTATGGGCTAAGCTCACAGTTAGCCTTTGCTCAAGGCACCGTACTCTATCATATTATTTTGCAGTAAACACAACTCTATTGGGTTTGTCAAACTTTACAAAACCGTATCTTCAGTTACTCCTCCATCTCCTCTTGCTTGGAATGAACACTTCCAATCCATGTCCAAAATGTTGAGAAATTCTCCAAGCCATTGGTTATTGATCTATTCTGGGATGCTGCCAATGATGATTGTCGATATCCATCTTTCAAGGGTTTGAGTTGACCTGACTGAGGATGGATATGGGTTGGACACACTCTCCCTTTTTTCTCCAATTTTTCATAACCAACACATACTACCGCTCACTTTTTGAAGGACATATTGGGAAGAGGGATAACAGCAACACAACTCATATATGAAGATGGCGACGGTCCAGATTTTAGCAAAACGACAGCGAAAGGGGGTAATGGCGGCGAGAGGGTGGTGATGATTAGAGTTTTAAAAGAGAGGGAGAGTTATAGAGGGTGAGGAGAGAAATCGAGGGAGGGGAAAGTGGTTGAAGTGAGAAAAAGAGAGGTGAGGTAAAGAGTGAAGAATTAGAGATAGTGGCAAGATAATCCAAGCATATTTTAAATAAAAATATGCTTGTAATCCAAGAATATTTTAAACCCTAAACCCTAAATAAAAAATTGTCCTTAATTTATTACAAAATGATTGGACTAAATCTATTATGAGAACTAAAAAAACATTAACCCTTAAAGAACTCTTCATATTACACTATTTATAATATTTATTATACATGAAGTGAATTGGATCATTCATTTTAAATTATAAGTAATTTCGTAGGTATATATTAATATTATTGTTCTTTTAGGAAAAAAAGAGAGATTTGAAAATTTTAAAGCAATATTTTCCAAAATCTACAGAGAGATGAAGGAGAACATTCTTCCAACTTGTTTGTACGCACTAGATAAACACAGGGTAGATTTCCAATCATGGAGAGGTGGCGATGAGAGGATCGAGCTCGGTGCTCTGACTATTAAACACGATGGGGTGGTGATCGTATAAGGTCGAACAAGAATTGAGCTTTGTGGTGAAAGAATTGAACAAGGTGGGACTAAGATTGAGCATGGAGGATCAAGAATCGTGCATGGCGCAACTTAAAATCTCCAAAATCTAGAGGAGATTAAGCTCCGATTGGTAGACGAAGCTAATACGAGCAAAGGTTTGGTGCTGGGTAGAAGGTTTGAATCACATGTGGACGCCTATAGAAGAGTTGCACAAATGAAGAAAGGGATGAGCAAAGCAAGGTTAATAACAATATCATCTTCGTTGATAACCTGCCAAACCAAGTCCATTCTCAATGGTTTGGTAGGATTTTTCAACAATGTGGTTATGTTCTGGAAGCTAACATCCCAAATAAGAGATGGTGGAAAAGCAACACCAGATATGATTTTGTCAAATTCTCAACCGAAAAAGCTATGAAATATACAATTAACAGGTTTTATGGTGTCTTGTGCCTTAATAAGAGGATTTGGGTTTACAGATCACACTATGTCAGGTCTGATAAAGTAAAGCACGAAAGTAATTGACATTGGGGGTGCTAGTTCAGTTAAACTTGCTCCCCAACATCAAGTTCCTAAGAAGCTAGGTAAGAGGGTGGTGGCTGATACAGTCGACCAACGATGGATTAAAGTGTGCATCGTGGGTATTATTATAGACGTGTCATTTAATGAACACATTCAAGAGGACATGCAAAAAGATGGAGTTACAAGTATATGTATTAAATCTCTTGGAGATCAAAAAGCCCTACTGTAGTTCATAAAATCGGAAGACAACGATAAAATTCTGAGTAGTGAAAGACAATGGCTTGAAAGGTGGTTTGAGGCTATCTATGAATGGAGCTCCATAGAAGCTAGCTCAAGTAGGAAAGTGTGGATAAACATTTTGCGAGTCCCACTCCATGCTTGGAGTGATAGCACATTCATGAAACTTGGTGACATTCTAGGAGTCCCACTCCATGCTTGGAATGATAGCACATTCATAAAACATGGTAATTTATGGGGGGGTGGGCAACCATGGAAGTGGATCATAAAACATCCATGAGAGAGTTTCTGGAGTTTGGGAGAGTTGTTGTCTTTACTAAGGCAAACGAACCCATTTTCAATTCATGTGAGTTAAAAGTGGGTAGCATAGTATACCCTATCAAATGTTATGAAGACAATTTGTGAGTGGCAACACACACACCCAGTCTCAACAAATTATTAGTTAATGCATTAGCAACCATAATGTAGGAAGGCATCAATTCAGCAGATTGTTTCATCCCAGAGCCCCTTGAGAAGATGAAACCCAGCTCCGTTGGGGAAGTGGCCAGCATTAGCCACATAGATGAATCACCACTAGGGTGCCTCAACTCTACCGCAAGCTGCCATGCACATGAGAAAATAGTCGTTGGGCAGGTCAACGAGGAGGTAATACACACAAACCTACCTACTACCTTTGATTTTGGTAATGTTACCATTGGGCCTACTGTCCCTGCTTCTGAGAAAGTAGTCGTTGGACTAAATGTTATCCCTGCTTATGAGGAAGTTTCCATTCTCAATCAGGAAGATATTCACATAGGCACGCACACAGTCCCTGCACACAACCCAATCCTAGAATATAGTGCCATGCTAGGTTCAAAACCATCTATAAATTTTCTGCATAAAAAGGCAAATAATTTGGATCAGACTACACAGAGCTTAGCTTTATTCCTCCACTGGGTGGTGAAAGGAGAAAATTGATCACAACTGTGATGCTGCATTGAAAACTAAAAGAAAGAAAAGCAAAGTCAAAAAGCCATGCTCAATAGAGCAGCCTAGCTTGAATGAGGCTGCCACCCAGTCTTCCATCTCCTTTTTCAGACATTAGGAACCGTAACTCCATCGTTAGTTAAATGAGGCATAAATGGTAGTGGAAACTAGTAAATTAATGGGACTTAGATTTGATGAAGATGAGACAACTGCTATTGATATAATTATTGAGATGAACAAGTGTGAGGACAACTTAACGTAAAAGCCTCTTCACTCTACACACCCTCATCATGTATCTGGTTTGCTTGGCTCAGGTATGTTTCAGTATTGTTCTAGCCTTGATTCCGCTTTGGCCTTGATTGGTTGATTCTAGCATTGATTCCGCTTTGGCCTTGATTGGTTGATGGTCTTCTTTGGTATGCATGGCCATGTATTGGTCTGGATTAACCTTGGTTTGTTTTGTTGATGGATTGCATAGCTCTGATTAGGATCGATTTGTTTTTATCCTAATTATTCAATAAGGTCTTGCATTAGCCATGCACTTTCTTGTTTTCTTCTGATTCGCTTCATTGATGGTTTTTTTGTCCTTATATTGATTATGTTACTGGTTATTTATGATATGCTCTGATTTGATTTGCTGATCTCGGATTTAGTTTAATGGTTTCTATTTTGCCATGCTGCTAGTTGTTGACCTAAAGGTCTTTCAATTAAGCCTAGTTTTGGTTTTGTTCATAACAACACATTGATTTGTTGTTGCTATTGTTTTCTTATATGCGAGAAAGTATTTTCAGGTATTAACCAAGCAAATTCATAGCAAAAATTCAAGCATCAAAGTCTCAAGCTCAAAAAAATATCATGTTCCATGTCCAAGTATCAATGAATGAGAATAATGCACAAAGTAATCAAGAATTCAAGAAAAGACTTTGAAGATCAAGATATATTGAAGAATAAGTATCTTAGAGTATTTTAGCCAAGGGGAGATCATATTGCAAGTCCATGGACTTCAAAAGATGAACAAGGTGATGTCAGCAAAATGGGAGATTAAGGTTCAAAATGACATATCCTCAGTATTTCGGGCATAACGTTTTCTACAGAAAGAATTTTCAATTGAGGTTTAAACCATTGAAACGAAGACTTCTAGGGCTTCAATTTGGATATAGAATTTACACTATTTGGAGTTCGGATGTGGGAGATATGATCATTTGAAGTTTTCTCAAAAGTGTAGAAATTTCAGGAACAGGTTAGTCAACCGAACCCAAGGTTCAGTCAACTGAACTCCGCTGTCAGTCGACCCAACAGGCTTATTTTTGAAAAATTCAGCACAACGGCTAGTTTGAAGTTTCCATACTTAACCCAACAGCTAGTTCAGAATTGAGGCCTATAAATAAAGCCATTGAGCTCTGGTTTTGGTGACTAAAAGGCCCTTCAATTCTTCTCTCTTATACTTACTCATTTGTGCTTAAATTTCTTGTCCTTCGATTCAAATATGTGAGAGAAAAAGATCAATTAGAATTCTCATTTGAGCTTTATTTTTCATATTCTTTGTGAGAGTTGTATTAAAGCTTCATTGGTGTACTATTCTGCTACCATTTAGAGCCTTCATTGTACTTCTCATTTGATCTCCACTGTATTTGAGAACTTGATTCTCAAAAGGGTTCTTGTACTTGAGAAAGATTGATTCTCAAGAGAGGTTTCTCTGCCTAGACTAAGGAGAGGGGCTACTCCTCCTAGACGAAGGAAAGAGGCATCTCCGCCTAGACTAAGGAGGGATAGTAAAATCCTCAAAGCGGTTGGCTTGAGGCAAGGACGTAGGCCGTAGCTTCGAACCTTGTACAAAACTTGGTGTCATCTCTTCTACCTTACTCTTTCATTTCTTTACATTGTTTATGTAACATCCTGATCTAAAACAAATACTAATCTAATAAGAAATGTCCAATAACCGAGTCTCTAGCTGAATGTTCATCTCTTTAAAACATTACTTAAGATAACAAGAATATTTTCCCTTGTTAAGAAAGTTTATGAAAATGATGAAAAATATTCTAACTCTTGAAATTTTTAGAAATTTCGGCAGAGTTTCCTCTATTTTTGGACGATCACCCAAATGGGCCGGTCACCTGCACAATCACCTGGACATCAACAATCTATATAAGCCCTTTAAGGGCATCAACAACCACACTCTTAAGCTATTATAAGCTACATCAAGCTATTGTGTGACACAACTCTAGTACTAATCAACAAGCTAACTTAAAATATCAATAAAATCAGGGGTGACCCGCAGGCTCTTGCAACCTCAACCAAGAAAAACAAAACAAAAGAATCTGAATAAATCAAGGGTGGCCCGTAAGCTCTTGCAACCCGTAAGCAACAGAAAACAAAACCAAAACTATCTAAACTGAAACGGAAATCAACACTACCTATCGGCATCTCACATGCATACAGAAAATGATAAAAGGTCTTATGGCCATACAGTAATCCAATGACTGGAAAAGAAACTGAAATTGAAACTGAATATACATTCGTCCAACTAGAAATAAAGAAATGCGAAAGTAAAATAAATGAGCGAAGCTCCCGCATCTCCTATTCTTGCTTCAATCATCCAAAGCTCCCTTTTAACTTAACCTGAAAAATGTTAGGGTGGCTGAGCCACGGATGTAGGATAATAGACATAATAAACTACAAAACGATATACAAAGTTGATTATGCAGCAATATAAGTAAAAAGGGTTTTAAAAGTAAAACCATAAACTATTTTTCTATAGTCCCAAAACCATGGCTGCATAACCCAATTTTAGTATAAAATTTCATTTTGTCCAAAATTCTTTGAATAAGGGATTTTCAGTTGAAAAACCAAGTTTTCTTTCCATTAAACTTAACTTACAACCCCAGCATAGTAAGTAATTACACTCTACACACTAACCGACGTAAACTGCCAAATGGTGGTGAATCTATCTCATAAAGGGTGAAATGGTTACTGCATACTACTCTGCGTAACGTCAAGCCTACAGAAGGCTCCACTCTCATCTGCCTATAAGTGATACATGGTGCTACGTGTCCAAGCCACAAAAGAAGATAAAAAGCTACGATACGTGCATCTACTTCTCATAAATGATGATATGGCCATGCTCATGTGAATAATGCACCTATAATCCAAACCAAGCACCATGTATCGTAAAGTGAACAAGCTATGTCCCATACCATAGCTCGTAGACGTTATGTGTACATACACACACTCATGTATCGTAAAGTAGACAAGCTATGTTCCATACCATAGCTCGTAAACTTTACACTACAAATACACACACATACACACTAGAAACGGACCTTGGAGTAACGGACAAGTCTAACCTCAGTTGTACAATCCCTACGGAGCTCCATCGTGGACCAACCATACGGTCACCTCATTATATGTTGGGAAGGCCTTGGCCATCTCCATTGTACAACCCCCACGGAACACCTCATCGTGGACCGACCTCACGGAACA
>JAULLH010533037.1:0-11023 GCA_035668455.1 Sarracenia alabamensis
TCCCTTGTTAAGGCTTTGTTTGGGTTCCAAAACAGTTTAAACTAAAGGATTTTCTTAAGTTTTAATTGTTAGATTTTCGGTTTTTGTTTTGTTTTGGATTTTGGCATGGGTTTGAGGGTTGATTTTATATAACCCGGTTCAGGGACATTACAATTAGATAGTCCACATGGGATATATCTTTTCCCCGGGAAAACCTATAAGAGGATTGTTGAAGGGCGTGAGCTTATCGCGCCCTATACCCATTTGATTGAACGCATCTGCAAACAATATATCTGCCGAGCTACCGGTATCCACCAATATCCTTCTGACAATAGCGTTGCTAATCAAGACACTGATGACTATGGGGTCATCGTGCGGGTGTTGTACCGATCGTCCGTCTTCTTTGGAGAAAGTTAACTTATAAGCCCTAATAGGGGATTCTTCGGATTGGGAAGCCTGGTGGCTCGGTTGTCCTTTGTCGCTCCTTAGCCTTTTGGTATGTGCTTTGCGAGTTGAACTGGTCGCTCCTCCGCTAGTGAAGCCTCCGGCAATAGTCCTAATCTCCAGATGGGGGCCTCCCCGTCTTTGCTCTCGGTTGTCCCGATCAGGATTACGCTGAACAGGGTTGCGTTGCTCGGGATCGTCGGGCCGATCAACATTGCGATGTGGCTACACCATGAGGAAACGATCGAATCTTCCTTCCCGAATTAATCTTTCCACCTCTTGTTTTAGGTCAAATCAGCTTTCAGTGTCGTTCCTGTGATCTTAGTGAAAGTCGCAGTATTTGTTATTTGAATGCTTCATGGGAGGAGTCCTAAGCTTCCCCGGCCATCTGATCGCCGGATCTCTCAATATGTACATTAACACTTGTCCTAGAGGGGAGTTGATAGGCATGAAGCGATCGAACCTTGGTTCGTTTCTTCTCATTGGGGGTTGCCCGGCCTTCCTTGCAGGCTCTCGATCAGTAAACTTACTCATGGGCCTCTGGTCTGTCTCCCTCTGCCTCTTCTCCTCCTTTGCAGTCTCCTCTGCTACTTTGGGTTGTCTCGCCTCCAGGGCCTCCTCAACATTCATATGCTTTTGGGCCCTCAGGAAGAGTTTCGGTCATATTCGTCGAGGGGGATTTGGATAGGGAAATAAGAAGGCAAGACGTGGATAAATCGGCAATAAACGCCACCATCACCACCTTATCCTCATCGCCATCGATTAACAGGGCTTCCCGATTGAAGCGGCCCATATATTCCTGTAAGGAATCTCCCTTCGACTATTTGGTGGCTCCTTTCAACGTGGTAGGGAAGGCGCGGTACATAGTTTTCTCCGGAACGGTATGGAGGTACATCATAGATCTATACTTGTCCAAGTGATCCAGCGGATCGGAATTGCCGTCAAACTGCTCCATATGCAGCATCTTGAATTTTGGGGGAGAGAGGGGCTTCCATTATGGAACAGGTGAATGGGGTCCCGCCTGGATTGGCCCATCCTTCCATCGTCGCCGGGAGTCTATCCTTGATGGCTTGCCTTACGTCATTTGTTTGAGCTTTCGCCTCTTGTGGTGGCTCGCTAGCGACCGGGCGGATCTTGGACCATGCTAATCCCCCAACAAGTTGATTACCAAGTATGCTTTCCTGAGGAGGAAGCCGGGGTTCTGCATTAACACTTCTAAAGACTTCGTCACCAAAGCCTTGACGCGGCTCCTTGAGGGGGGCTCCCCTCCTCTCATTCCTTGGTAAGGTCTCTTTGGGTATTGCCCGAGAGTGTGCTGGTTCTTCTCTTCGGATCTGGCTTGGATGGAGATTATTCGCGCTTCGGAAGGGGATCCTAGATTTCGTCTGACCACGGAGGTGCTGGATAATCTCCTGGTTTTACTGAATAACCTATTGGTTTTGTTGCACTAGTCGAAGTATTCCCTCAGTCATCTGCTCAAAACAAGGTGGTAGAGGATTGATGGGGGAAAGGGTAGCGGATTCCCATCCGCATGACGGGTTAGGTTGTTGTCGCCGGCCATAGACCTTGTGCGAACCATGATGAGATTCAATAGTACTATCTGATGGTCCCCGGTATAGGCAACCTAGAGGGGGGTGAATAGGTTGAAGACCAAACTAAAAACCTAATGGTCTCTTTTTCGATATGCAACAAGCACTAAGAAATAAAACAAAGATTGCAGCGGAATAAAATAAACAAAGTGCAAGCAATAAGAAAGTAAAGAAAAAATAGATGCAAACCCACAACACCAAGACGTATAGAGGTTCGGCCAAATCCAGGCCTACTCCTCTCTCTCAAGGTAGCACTTGAGAAATTTCACTAAAAGAACTTGTTACAGGTCAGTCTTAACCTACTAATTTTTACAGGCAAATAGAAGCCTAATCTTCGGTGTGGGTGAAGCGAAACC
Source organism: Sarracenia alabamensis (assembly GCA_035668455.1). Taxonomy (NCBI): domain Eukaryota; kingdom Viridiplantae; phylum Streptophyta; class Magnoliopsida; order Ericales; family Sarraceniaceae; genus Sarracenia; species Sarracenia alabamensis. Next base: position 2,369 of record JAULLH010533037.1, read on the forward strand.
TCCTTCTTCAACAAGGGCGAAGAGCAGCCACGAACCAGATTGTTGAGTGGGCCAATCGAAGCCTCCTTCTTCTTGATGGTGAAGAGCAACCTCAGAAACGAATCCTTTGTTTTAGTAGCAACCGAAACTTGATCTATCTCCTCTTGAGATGATTTTACAATTCAATCGCTCACTACAATTTTCACTCACTCTCAATATGACTTACAATAAAAAAATAAATGAGAGTAGTACAAAGAAGTCTGATAAAATCAGAACTACAAAAGCTCGAAATCAGAAATTAAATTCAGAGCATAAAAACAGAGGATCGGTTGTTGAATGAGTTAAATGTGATGTAGATTTTTTGTTCTCTTGTTCACCAACCTCATAAATGAGAATAGAACCCCTTTAAATAGTCCCTCTGAAGTATAGAGCCGTTGGAGCCAAAATAGGAACGTTTGACTCGAAAAACTAAACGTAGGAAATCAGATCTAGAAATCTTTCGAACAGGTTGGACGACACAATTTGTAAGTGGGACAACACAATTTCTTCTCCCTCAAACTGGAACGGCACACTTCGAAAGTGAGACGTCACAATTTTTGTTTCCAAAAATTTCCGATAAAATTGGGACGGTACCTTTGGCAAGTGGGACGACACACTTGCAACTACCGAGAGTTTGTAATTTGAACCTTAACTGGGACGGTACTTTCATCAAGTGGGATGACACCTTTTCTCCAGAAACTTGAGCATTCAAAACTGGGTCGGTACCTTTTCCAACTGGGACGGTACCTTTTCTGGGCAAGGTTGAAATCTCAACTGGGACGTCTCTTTTAAGAACTGGGACAACCCAAAATGTTCTTCAACTTCAGAACCCAAATTTTGCCTTCAAGTGGGATGACACCAAACCGAAGTGGGTCGGCACATTTCTGTCTGAAACTGAATTCTTTGATTCTCTTGCGCTTCCAAAGGTCTTGGTCTTGAACAAAGACATCTCCTTGGCAAAAAGGCTCTAAAACTTGTTTCTTGCTCCCTTCAATAAACAAGTTTCTTGCTCCCTTAAATCCCCATGGGATTTCTTGAAAGAAGGAAAACTTGTCCCTTTTCGAGCTTCAAAAACTTCTTTTCTAATCCCCATGGGTTTTGGAATAACCAAAACCAAAACTAAGGCTTGATTGAAAAATCCTTTAGGTCAACAGTTATCTAATATGTGTTTTGTAGTGTTTTTGTGTATAAGATGAGAATTAGAAGAGTAACGCAAAACAGCCACAAAACAACCACTTTAACAACAAAATGATGCAACCGAACGAAGACCAACAAAAGAGACACAAACCATCTGGACGCTAAAAGACAACCGTCCAGACGTTTACGCCGAAAGTCCAGACGCTCATACCACAATAGTCCAGACGTTTGTCAAGCCAACCATTTAGATGCTTACATCGAATGTCCCGACGCTTATGCCGACTGTCTAGATGCTTACACCGAATGTCTCGACGCTTCGAAATAGGAAACTGACGTGATCTCCAAGCAATTTCCGTCCGGATGCCGAGGAACGACCGTTCGGACACTCCGTGTCAGAGTTACTAAATTTGAGGCACCAAAAAAACTGTAAATAGGACCCTTTGTATTCATTATTTTCCATTCCAGAAATTAGTTCCAGAATCATAGCTTGGATAGTAGTTCTCTCATTCCTTTGGCCACCCGAGCCAAGTCAACTCTAGAAGGTATGAACCTCGTCGAGGAGCTGCTGATGACGATCGACATCAACTTGACGATGGAGCTTTGCCAAACCACGAGTGGCCAAGTCCCTTCCTCCACCTCGGGTGATGATGAAGACCTAACTTGGTAATATATGAGTAGATTAATTCTGTATTTTATTTACGCTTTGTAATCAGATTGTTATGCAATAATATTTTTTCTAATTAATTTAATTTCCGTTTAAGCTCTATGTGATTGCATTAAATGAGTGTTGTATGATTGTTTTAACTATTCGAATATGCAAACTTGAGATAGCCTATGCCATGGGTAAGACGGACCGTGCTATAATCTTGGATAGACTATGCTGTATTTGTGATTCGGGATTTTAAGAGTAGAACTTGAGATACGCTATGCTACGGATAGGGTATGCCTTGTTGAAATTCAAATCTATCTTTCTTGAATATCCATATCGATCTTGTCACGATAGGATCTAATCTGATTCGAAACTAGATACAATAGGAATTATATCAAAACTAGATTACCAAGTGACGGTGGATTCTAACCCTGAGGTGGAACCTATCTCATTAATTAATTAAAATACTTTTTAGTGTTTATTTATTTTTATTGTTAAAAACCATTTTTTCCAAAAATCCAAGATTCACTCTTTTTTCTTTTTAGATTAAATAATTTAAACGAAATTCTAATTCTTAATAAGATAACTATTTTCCTCGTGGGATCGACCCTGGACTTACTGCTATCTACCCATTTAGTAGTAGATCTTGGTACAATAAATAAAATAAACTAGTGTACGCGCGATTAACGACTAAGCGACCGTCTCACACCAGGCACCCGTATCAACCTTGCGCACTTTTACGGGTAGTGATCCGATGGGTAGGGCACCTGGTAGATTGCTCACTTTTATGGCCAAGCCAATGGGTAGGGCACCCGTAGTAACCACGCACACTTTTACGTGTAGTGACCCGGAGGGTACGGCACGTGGTAAGGTGCTCACTTTTATGGCTAAGCCAACGGGAAGGGCACCCACAACATCCGTGCACACTTTTTTGGTCAAACCAAGTGATAGGGCACCCGTAATAATCACAAGGAAGATCATGGGATTGGTCAAGAATAGGAACCACCACCTAACCCCACTCAACATAACCTACCACAACAACAAAATTATAACAAGTATTCATCTATGATGTGGTAATAACTACTACTAATACAACCAAAAACTACAATCGAAACCATGGTACATCAGAACAATCAAGTGTATATGGAAACCATAAGTGCTTTAACAAGCACAAGTATAACCGAAATCGTGGTGCTACAGTAACTATTAATGATACAGTGTATCCAATGATATTACAGCAACATCTATCAAAGATATACATAAATCATCGATGCATATCTATACAGTAAACACAAGTGCAGCGATAATTAAGGTAAAGGTTTCCTTACCCAAAAAAAGGTAAAGGCTTAGTTCGTAACTATCATGTGTTAAATCTAGCTAGAATAATCATGACTCTGAATGTAAGCATGAATTAAGAGAATCTGATTCAAACCACAAGCACGCTGCTGAACTACATATCTCCATCAAGGGAAAGATTTAATCACATAAGTATATCATACGCTCAACAGTAGTACCGCTATCCAAGCAAACAAGCACAACAACAGAATTTCCGTTTAAGCTAATATATGTATGAAACTGAAGGAAGTCTTAAGAATATATATAAAATGACTGACTTTAGGAGAAACACCATTCAAACCCCCCGAGTTTTAATAATTGCCCAACCTGCTTTGAACCCTAAGTTTATCAATATCTAATTTGATGAAAATGGTTATAACTCAACGTCCGATTTAACCAAAACATCATATACCCGAAAATTATTTGAGGTCCCACAAGTGCCCTAAAAGTCCCAATTTCGAACCGTAAGATCCTACCCTCACCAGTTTCACGAAAAGGTTAGTTGATTTTAGGAAAAACCCAATATCTATAAATCTCATATTGTACACGTTTTGAGCTACACACATCCAAATCAAAATATGAAAAGATACATATGCTCCTAACACTACGAGGATGCATAATAACCAACTACTATTCGAAAGCCCTATGATTTTGTAGCTCAAAAATAGTAAAAATATCGAAAAACTTTATGTTTAGAAACTATACACCACATACTTAACCAATAGTTCAAAGTTAGCATAGATCCTATCTCATAACCGTAGAGGAAGCCAGAAATCAATCCCACAACCGTTCCTAGCATCAAACAAACATCGAAATCAAAAATCGGTTTGACAGAAACACAAACAAACACGTATATACCGAGGATCTATAAACAAAAACCAATAAAACTTACCAAATGAGCGTCAAGCGAGCTTCTAAGATCCAAAATCCAAAGCCCTAAATCGCCTCTAGTCTGTTCCATAAAGTTTAGAGGAGAGAAAGGTATTTCTCGCCCCAAAACGCGTCCAAATAACGTCTTATAACCATTATGACCAATGGAGACCACTCGAGCGACCTCCCCACCGTTCGAGCGGTTCCTGCTATTCAGCACATCTCGAAAATTTAAAAATGGGGACCTTTCCTCTACCCTAACGGCACCAAACTTGGTCTAAATCTCGGGAGTAATTATCTGAAGGTTCCAAAACAAATGGCGTAGTCATCGGACCCCAAATCGTTAATAAATTTTATTTCTTTCCAAGCTTTTAACTGGTTCCTAAAAAAAATCAACATATGCCAATTTTGAATTAAAGCTTAAAAATCGAAAGGATTCATGATTTTGCGGTCAAAGGCTTACCAAAGCTTGTTTAACAACATCGTACCATTAAATGAACATGCATAAATAGGGTTGGGTCACTACAGCTTCGACCCTCAATCAAAGATATAATGGCGACATCAGATATCCATACGTACCCAAAGATTATCGAGACAACAATTCGAGTTGAGAACTCGCTAGTAGAGAGCCGTAAGGTTAGAGAGTTTGGATCACAACTGAGGAGCCCTTTTGCACGGATATAAGGATGTCCACCAAAGAAATAAAGGTCTGAGAATTCAGGATTCTTTCCATCTAAGTCGAATCAGCCACTTTGCATTTCAGGATCACCACCTTCAGTTTCTACAGGATGCATAGATGCCCAGGGGAAGACATGTTACCTTTCTAGGCAGGCAGGGCACGTGCAACATGATTATCCTCAGATGGGCACAGGGCAAGGCTAGATAGAGCACGGGCCAAAGCTAGAGTCAAACTCAAGGAAGGACCCCACAGACTTGCTACACTTGCAACCGGCTAGGCCAGATCAGTAGAGATTGTCGTCAAGGAGGGAACAGTCAGAGAGCTCCAGCTGGACAGTCGAGGTTCGCACCCCCTAGTCACCAGAGCCACAGCCAGGCACAGTAGCCATTGATGGCAACACAAACTTTACGTTCTGTAGTGGGGATAGTGCCGACCCATTTTGTACGATACTAAGGAGCGAGAGGCGTAGGCACCCAGCAGCATGTAACGCAAAGACATGTTTTCGCTTTGCTAGAGCCTAGTTCATCAGCAGCATCAGGAGTGACTGAGACCCCTGTTAGTACATCTGTCATGAGAGGCACATTCTTAGCATATCACTTGTGTGCCAGAGTCCTCACCGACACCGAGGCATCACACTAATTCATTGCATCTTCTTTTTCTTTGGCTTTAGGCTTGGAGACTAATTATTTGGAGAGTACCTTATGTGTAGAGACCCCTATTGGTAACATAGCGACCTTACGACGAGTCTGTAGAGGATGCAAGTTGAGAATCTTTGATCATACCTTGCTATTTGATCTCATAGTTCTTGATAAATACACATTAGATGTCTTCTTTGGCATGGATTGGCTTGTTACATACCGAGCTTATATAGATTGTGATCGACGTAGAGTGTCCTTCTACACTCCTGATGGAATTCTTCTTTCTTTTGTTAGTGATAGGGACGACGGTTCAGCGCCTTCACCTTATCTTGCACGACACGGTGGTGATCTCAGCATTCTGCTATCTTCTTTGCTTATCAGTGATGATCATTCTACTCCTGTGGAGTATCCTCCCATTGTTGATGAATTCCCTAATGTCTTTACTTAGGACCTGTTCGAGTTGCCACCTCGGCGGGAGGTAGAGTTCTCTATAGATCTTATTCCGGGGACAGTCCCCATCTCTATGCCTTCTTATCGTTTCGCCCTCGCGGAGTTAGTGGATCTAAAGGTTCAGATTCAGGATCTGATAAACAAGGGATTCATACGCACTAGCATTTCACCGTGGGGAGCACCATCCTTGTTTACTAAGAACAAAGATGGATCTTTACGATTATGCATCGACTACATGTAGCTTAACCAGGTGACGGTTAAAAACAAGTATCCTATGTCACGGATCAAGGATCTTTTTGACCAGTTGAGAGGTGCTTGATGTTTCTTGAATATTAATCTACATTCGGGTTATCATCAGGTACAATTCAAAGAGGCAGATGTTCAGAAGACTACTTTTTGCACACGTTACGGGCACTTCGAGTTCTTAGTAATGCCTTTCGGTTTGACAAACGTACTGGCAACGTTTATGGACCTCATGAACCGTATCTATCATCAATACCTTGATTAGTTTGTTGTGGTGTTCATATACGACATACTGATCTACTCATCTTTTGAGGAGGGACACGAGGAGCATCTTATGAGTTCTTTGTAGTTGTTGCGGGAGCATTGCTTATACGTCAAGTTCAATAAGTGTGAGTTTTGGCTTTAGGAAGTGAGATTCCTAAGGCACGTGGTTTCCATAGGAGGAGTAGTCGTGGATCCTTTCAAGATTGAGGCAGTGATAGGATGGGAGTGTTAGAGTTGGCACAATGGAAGTATAAAAAATATGTTTTTAGGATCGATTACGGGGCCGTAAAAATAGTAAAATCGCGTTTTTCATGAAAAAGGCACACAGATATCAACTATGAGATAGAGATATACCGATTGAAATACGTTATAGAATTTCTAGAATCCACAAGTTGAGGCGAGACCACCCCACGATCTTCTCGCGTATATCCCAGATGCGCTACAACAACCACAGCGTGTGGGCACCGTATCCAGTTGAGCCTCCTTCTTGTTTTTGGTGTCTTCTCACACATCAACCCTCAAAGATGCAAAAAATATGCTAGGGGAGGAAAGGGATGGCCGGCGGCTAGGTCTAGTTTTTGGCACAAAACTTATGTTATATTTTTTGTATTTTTTTCCTTTTACGATATATATATGTATATATATTTAAGAGATGTGTATATATCTCCTTCCAAATATATTATACATAACACATACATAAAATAATATACATTAAATATATTATAATAGTCTGCCAAGAGGGAGAGGAGAGAGGGAGAGAAAATCTAATTTTCCTCCTAAAAATTCTCCACCAAATATTATCCTACATATTCATTTGTTTCCAAGTTATACAAAGTATATCCTTAACAAAAATAGCTAGGCAATAATATTCCCCAGGGCCAGCCACCATGGGATAAAATCCCTAAGTGTGCCAAATACCGAAAATGCTCCTGATTATTTAATTTAATACCCCGACCGTCCCGGAAAAAAAATCGATGATCGAATTAAATTAAATAATTACCGAAATCAACAAGAAATATTCCGCACATATATTTGGGCTACGTGAGGAATCACTAGGAAGTATAGGACTCGGGCTAACCGTACGAGAAAACCGGATATCCCTTAAGGTCTTAACTGAAGTCTCAGCCTTAAAATCGATTTGTGTCTCGAGTTTTCAATTATCATTTGCACTGTAGTCTCCCCACGTTTTAGATATGGATTCTTGAAAATTGAATTAGGTTACTGATAACCCGGTTCGATAATTCTCTTTTCCTCGCACCCGCACCGCTTAACCTATTGAGTATGTCGAACCAACCGATCCACTGTACAGGTTTGGCATAGTTAAACTTATAAGCATAGCACACGAGGGGAACTCCTTAACCTAAGTCGGATGTGTTTTCTGTCAGTTGATTATCAACCATCGATCAAATAACGACAGTACCCAATCCACCAGTCATATTGATCTCAATATCGAAATCTTAGCCATTGGTAACTCAAAGTACTGCACATTATCTGAACATGATTTGATCAATCACGTTGGGATTAAGAGTACGTGCAATACATGATAATATAGGATGTAGATCAATTCATATAGTCAGTATAGAATCGATCATCCTAATGATTCTGCTCAATACACTCCCAGTATACTAACACATCGAGCTCAAACATCAAATTCCCAGATTGGAATTCGATCTGTTTGATCTAGCCAAGACCGGCTACTATAACGATGTGCTACAACCGTACCAATGGATTGTCCGGGTCCATTACAATTGTAAGTCCACTTGTATATTTGTCAGAACCATTGACATGATCTTCTGCGCTTCATGCACCGAGTCAAATACTGAACAGAATATACGGACAATACATTCACACATCATACACATAATAGATATGAAAACAGTAAATGCAAATACCTCTCAAATGTTTCTTATTAATAAATCAGGGATCAATGATAATAAAATACATAAAAGCATAGCTTTTAAGTATACTATCCTTACAATCTCCCACTTATACTCTAAGCTATGGAGGTCACATCTAACACTTAACCATTCTACATGGTTATCAAAGACTTTTTGAGACAACACCTTTGTAAAAGGATCCGTTAGGTTCTCCACAGTTGCTATCTTGAAAAGGACCATGTCTCCACGTTGCACAATCTCCCGAATGAGATGATACTTCCTCTCTATGTGCTTCCCTTTTTTGTGAACTCTAAGTTCCTCTGAGTTTGCAACCGCTTCACTGTTATCACAATAGAGTACAATGGGCAATTGTACTAAAGGTACCACATTCAAGTCCAGTAAGAAGTTCCTGAGCCAAACTATCTCCTTAGCTACATCTGAAGCTGCAACATATTCGGCTTCCATGGTAGAGTCAGCAATACAAGACTATTTGAC
>JAULLH010533147.1:0-11019 GCA_035668455.1 Sarracenia alabamensis
ACCCAGACTGGGATTCTGGCCAAGGTCTCCTTCGTGAACTTAAAGCGTTTTCTCCATCTCTGGAGAATCAAAAGTTTGCCTGAAAAATGCCATGGTCCTCTGTCCAATATGGCTTCCATTGATTCGCTGTCTTTGAAATTGAAGATGAAAAAGCCTTTGTCGGTGCCAAGAACTTCAGTCAGCCCTTCTTGTCCCCACAACGTACGCGCAGTCGACCGGACCAGCCCAAAAGCTTGCGGGAAGTCAAGAAAATATCCCACCAAGCAATCACCCCATTGCTTCTCTAGGATTGTTTTCGGCCACCACGGAAGCCCAGGATTTCTGATGTGGCAAATTGTCGAACATGTGAGGTGCGCCTTGGTTCTCTTCTCCACTGCCTCTGTTATCCCCTTCGGAACCCTCTCTTGTTGCCTCAGTATAGGATCTGTGCTCCATTTGCCCACGAAATGGGACTCGGCCCCCACCCCGGCCCCCTCCTCGAAACCCTTGGGGTGGTTTGTAACTTCGCCTTTCTTGGACGGCTCTTGGAACGAAAGCATTCCCAAGACCTCCCTTCTTGAAGTTGCTCTTACCCTTGTCTTTCACTTCTGAGTCAGCTCTAGCTGCTCCCTTACCCTTCTCCTGGTGGAGGACCCTAATCTTCTGGATGTTTTCTAAATGTTGGTCGGCAATAACTTTGTCAATTAGGGCATGTCGATAGACCAGATCTTCTCCCTCAATATCCAGGTGACCATCGGATTCCTCTTCACTGTCTGAGCTGACTGTGGACAAAACCTTGGCCGGTGAAGTTATCCCCTTCTTATCCCCTCTCTTCTTATCAGTTGGTTCCATCATGGTGTTGATGGCCACATGGCGACTTGTACTTAAGGGACTGACTCCCCTTTCATCACGAGAAATTGCTCCTTGAGCTACATTACAAAAAGCTTTATCCATGGGGGTGAACCCCTCCAAATCGTCATCCCCCATCGGAGAAGGGCTTTTGTCAGAAACCCTAGATGGGGATACATCCTTGGTCATTTCTTCGTAGATAGAATGGTTCTCTTGACAGCCCCTAGGAGATGCCCTTGCTGAGCCCGATCCACCGGTCACACTTCTCATTCCATTCGCCGGAGAAACCCAAGCAATCGGATCCATGCTCTGGGACGGATCATCCATTACGCACGCGTAGCACTAGCGAGCCCTAGTTTCGCACCCACAATTGCACCTTAGGACACACACAGACACGCACATTTCGGAGCCCTTCTCTGTATATTTTGTCAAAACCTTTGACCGAATCTTCCGCACTACATGCACCGAGTCAAATACTGAACAGAAAATACGGACTATGCATTCATCCATCATAAACATAATAAATATGAAACAATAAATGTAATAACCTCTCAAATGTTTCTCATTAATAAACCAGGGATCAAATGTATAAATACATAAAAGTATGACTTTTAAGTATACTATCCTAACATGTCCCTCTTACTTTTCCCCTACATTACAACATGTCCCCCAAAACTAGCTGAAAGATCTCCTATCAAAGGAGTATGAGATAGGTTTGAATCAAACCCCCCAATAATTTTGACAGTAACATCTTGTAGGTTCTTACCAGGATCAACACTAGGAGTATTCCCTTCCCTCAGAATAGCTGGCTAGGTTGGTAAAGCATCTTGGTGACTTCCTTCCAGATCAAAATTGTGTCCAGGCTCCAAATGCTACATAACTGGCAAATTAGAAGCTGAAGGAACTGCATTGTCAGGTGGCACGATAGTGCTATGGGAAGCAGTCTCTTTCCCTTTACCTACACTCATTCTGGTTTTTTTTGTCGGCTTCATATGATGTTTACATTTCTTCGTATCATGACCGAAAGTATGGCAGTGTCAACACATGGCTGGGAGCCCTTAGTACTCAAATTTAACTTGGCACAATTCCCCTTCACATTCAAATGTGACAGAACAAGGTAGAGGTTTTATTGCCTCCACTTCTATGCAAAACACGTGTATATGAGATTTTCTATTTCATCTCAGTGGACCGGTCTCAGTACAACGGAATGCCTATAAGGCTTGCAACCCTACTAAGACAGGCCCAATTCCAAAACTTCAAAGGCAAATCAAAGACCTTAACCCAAACTGAAATTCTGGTCAATGTCTCCTTTGTAAATTTAAAGCATTTCTTCCATCTCTGAAGAATTAGAAGCTTACATAAGAAATACCATGGTCCTCTGTCCATAATTGCTTCCAAGGCTTCAACATCTTTGAACTTAAAAATAAAGAAACCTTTGTTACTTTTTTTGGGTAATTAAACTGCCCAGTACTTCCACCAGCCCATCCTACCCCCAAAGGGTATGAGCTTTAGCTCGAAACAAGCCAAAGGCTTACAGAGTGTCAAGGAAATATCCCACCAGGCAATCTTCCCATTGCCCTTCATCCGTAATCTCACTTTTAATTTCCAGGATGGAGTCAGTAACATGGGCCACAAATTCCAAACTTGCACTCCTCGGTTTCTTCTCAGTCACCACAGAGAGACCTAGGATTTTAGTTGCATTTATCGAGCAGTTAGGGGGCTGCTTGATTCCCTTCAGTATTCAGGATACTACTTTCCTTGGTCCCTTCTCTAGTTACTTCAAAATATGATTGTTACACTCTCTCATCTCCTCCTCGAACCCCTTGAGAGGGTGTGAAATTCCTCCTCTCTTGGATTGCTCTAGGAACGAAGACAATATCCAAATTGTGAGGACCTGACCCTAGTTTACACATTTTTTTGTTTGGTTTGAAGGTTTGGCTTCCGAATTTAAAGTACTTGTTCGTTAACAGTATTTTAAATTTAGAGTTGCTCCCCTTGAGTTTTCGGCTTACCCTTTCTTTGGGTTGAGAGTTAGATTTGGTTATATTATCATGGAAAGTTTCGAGGTGTTTGGACCAAAACATGTTTATCTTTCATCATTTTTTAACCATGTCTATAGCAGCGCATTGCTCGAGCGAACCCCTTTATATCAGCTTCTTATAAGCTACGGGTTGTTTGGCTTTTTAACACAATTCCTTATATCTTTTCACTCTACATTCTCTCTAGAACATGAGTTAAACATCTAGAGCTTGGATTATCTTGGTTTTGAGGGCTTGGACTTTGATTCGGACACTGTACGCTTGATCTACAAGACAAGGGATACGCGTTCACCGGACTGATTTCTATTTTTCCCTTTTCAGCTAGGTCTCTTTTTGGTATTTTCCTATTTTGATTGTCTTATGAGATATGAATCAACCTACTCATGAACTTTACCTGTTATATATATGGTTAATTTTGATTATTTATATCAATTGTGCCTAAAATCATGCTTATATAGCCTATTTAATGGATTATGGGACCCAAAGCATAGGGATTTCGAACACTTTTTTATTTTTATTGATTCTTATCATGGATAGAATAAGTGTATTTTTTCAGTTTATGATTTGCATGTTTATTGCTCAAAATGTGTACAATATGAGATTTGTAGATATCAGCTTTTATCGAGCTTAAAATGTCGATTTTTGAAATGTGTCATCTTTTCCTCTATGTGTATTGATATTATTACATGCCGGTGTTTTCAATTTTCAAAATTGATGGTTGTAGCGAGAATCGTGTACAAACTTCTTGGGGTTTGATTTGGACAAAAATAGGGTTTTTGGAAAAAGCGGGCTTTTGAGTGGTTTTTTTCCTAAAACTGGTTAGTTTTTTGTGAAATTGGTGAGGAAATGACCTTATGGTTCAAAACTAGGACTTTTTGGGAACCGAAACGATTTTCGGGTGGGTTATGAACTCAGTCGGACTTGGTGTTGAATCATAACTTTTCATTTCAAATCAGACTTTTCGATAAAACATAACTTTTACATCAACCTGGATTTTTCAACAAACTTATGATTCAACTTTGGTTTGGCACCTTTTTCAAAACCTATGCTTTGAACCAAACTCTCCTAATTCCTGCCTTTATTAGGAGTTTAAACCATTGCATCCTTTTTTTTGGATAAGGAAACCATTGCATCTTACTTAACTAATAGGATAGTTTCGAACTAGACCTTTATTCTTATTATAGCTATGGTTGTTATTACTGTATATTAGTGGTTTTGTTACACCATTGGTAGTTATCACTATGATATCCTTGGTTCTGTTATACCAGTGACAGTTCATGTCGCACATTGATTCTTTTTATACTTTTGATGGTTAATACAGTACTTGTGGTTCTTTGTATCCTACTTATCGTTGTAGCATTCTTGGCCTTTGTAACGTAAGATCCTTATATGTAGCATATTTGTTTTACTATTGGTTGTTGCCACATTACACTTGATTATTTGTTATCTTGGTATTATTGTAGGAGTTGATCCTATAGGGGGTTGACGTAGTAGGAGTTTTGGTGAAACATATGACATTCTCCATATGTATTCCATGATCCTGACTGAGTGAGTGACGGATTGATTAGATTTTAGCCATCGTTGATGGTTGGATGTGGAGGTTGGGAGATGTTGTTGTAGGTGTTCTTGGGGTAACCTTAAGGTGTTAAATGGAGGGTTATATATGTTCTATGTTTCCTCCTACTTGTTGATGTTCTGCTTTACTTATGACTTAAACTATTTCCTTTAGTTGGCATTGCGATATATACATGTTTTCAACTAAATGCCTTTATTTTCTGTCAAACTAAATGTATTTTCATATCACATGTCATCCTCATAAATTATGTTTAGTTCTTGCATAGTTTATGTTCCTACGAGCCTTGGGCTCGCGTTGTCTCTGACAATACGCAGGTGTTTCAGGTAAAGGCATCACGGACTAAGCTGCGGATGCATCTGGATACTTTGGAGGACACCTTTCATGCTTTATACTTGTGTTTTGAGTCATGTATATACACTTGGAAGCACATTTAAACTGGGTATATTTTTTAGAAAAGTTTGTAATTCGAAGTTTTGAAAGTATGTACCTCCCATGTTTAAGCCTCATGTTTCCGGGCCTTCGAGTTTCGAATTCCTTGTTTGTTATTTTTTTTTGGATAAGGTAACTAGTAACATTAAAAAAATAGAAAAAATTACATATTTACAAGGGGTATTCCCCAGGCTATACAACCCAAAGAAAACCACCACAAAATCCACCCAAAATTACCAAACATAAACACAGCCAAACAAGTGGCTTAACCAAAAGATTACAACCAAATTACCCAAAGTAAAGCCTAACCAAGCGGCTGAGCAACAACCGAAACCTTAAGACAAAACCTAAACAATCCGCTAATCACAAAATTCCAAAATTCCAAGACCCAAAAAAGTCCATGAGTAACACTAGTCAAGCTAGCAAACCATGTCCCTGTATGCCAGAACCTTCAACCGCTTGGCTGAGCATCGATGCCTGAACAGCTAAACTAAGCACCGGGGAAGAGCAACGGGGCTGAGCACAAAACGAGGTAGGATGCTGAGGTGAATGGCGAGGTTGTACACACTCGGTCATATCACAGGAACGAGAGGTGGTCTGGGGAATAATCCTTTTAGCAAAAGGCTTAACCACTTTAGCTTCTTTAACTTTGCCTTTAACTTGAGCCTCCTGATGGTCCCTAAAGCTGTCTCTGCCTCTAACAGGAGGCTGATCAGCCCTTGGAGCTCGAGGCTTCGGTTGATTCCCCTGCCCAGAACCATGAACCTTGGGGTGAGGATCCCATCTTCTATCACTATGAAAACTCCTTCTCTTCCTAACTTTAATCCACTCCAAAGAATCTGACGAGGATAAATCACTATCAGTATCTTCACGAGTATATTCTACTTGACAGTCTTCTTGATCTTTACCCTTCTTGTGCTCTTTGCATGTCGATATCTCATGGCCGAAAGCTTTACAATGGTCACACAAAGGCGGCAACCCCTGATATTCAACGGGAATAACAATACAATCCCCTCCACATGTAAAAAGGGGGGGGGAGAGCTTCTCTCTCTAGAAAGCTCTCCCCTGGGCGTCCATGATGCACCTTCGTCCTTTGGTTGCCTCGGTCCATATCCATGGCTATGGTGGGATGTTTCTCAGGCGCTGGAGGCGAGGTCTCCCCTCTGGTCAGATTTGGAGCATAGAGATGGTCCGCGCCACAGGCTGTGCTGTTCTGTGTGCTTCGTTTTCAGGTTAGCCATGGTTGTTTAGTTTCAGACTGTGAGCTTTTATGGCCCCATAGCTGCTCGCTTCTAGCTTTATTCGAAGGGTCATAAGAACATTCAGTTTCCATATTGTTTTCTTCTTAGAAAAGACCCATGGATTGTCCAGTTTGACTATGTTTCCGCGAATCAAAGTTTGGATTAGCTATGTTTGAGTGTCTCTTTACCTCTAATACGTTGAAATTTCTGTGTTATCCTTTGTCGTGTTTTGGGTCGGAGGATGGTTCTGTTGTGTAAAGGATTTTTTTCCTCAGCATTTTCGTTGTTTTCTCAGCAAGATCGAATTTTAAAACTCTGTTTGAAGTTTGCTGGTTTTCGGATAAGTGTGCAATGGTTTCAGTTGATGAAGACGATGCGTGTCTTACACGCGCGGGTGGCTGGATGAAGAAAGCAGATGTGATGATGAATTGTTCAGTTGCAGGTCTGACTTTTCGGGAAAGTGATTTTACCGCCTGTTTTGTAAGAGCGGTTTTGCCGCCCTTGGTCTGCTGGGTGGGATGCTTCATGGTTTCCAGCTGGCGGGCCTTTTTAAGATAGTAATTTGGATTTAATTGCAATTGGGCCTTGAATCCAGCTGGATTTTGGGCCGAGTTTGCATGTGGATTTTGTTTGGGCCGAATTGTTTGGCTCATTTGTCAGCCTATCTGACGCTAACTGTTTGGGGAACTGTGACATTGGATAGACGTAATTTCCGCATCTGATTTGCGTGGGGTTGGTTACAGCTGGACTCCACGAGTGATTTGATAAAGGCGGGATTTTGCCGCCTAATCCGGGTTTTCCAGTTGCTTTGTTTTTATGGTGGGCCAGTGGAGAGTATGTAGTGATTGGAATGGGCCCTCCGATTTCACGTGGGACCAATTCTCTATTGGGCCGAGCTTTTGGATTTAAGGATGGTGCCCAGGTTTGAATATGTTGGTTGACAAGCTTGTGATCCGGATGCTTTTATTTATTTACAGTGGGCAGTCCCCTGATCCGGATTTTTTGAGTTTGTGGATTTATTGGACTATTTACTTTCCGTCTTTTGGGGCGCTCTTGGATGGTTTTGTTGATAGAGCTTCTCTAGTTTGGGGTTGATCTATCCCTGGCTAGGTGGATTTTGGATTCAGATTTTTGCGTCCCCTAGTAGGAGTGGACTAATCCTTATCCCTTCCCTCTCCAGTTGATGTTCTGGGGGGTGTGGCTATCACTGTGGGGTTATGTTCGTTTGGGAACGGGTTTACAGGACCTAGGTGGTCTCTGTTTCCCCTAGTAGAGGCGTTTTCGCCTTGGAAAAGGTCTGCGCTCTGATCTGGTCCTCTATTTGCTCTGGTTTGGGCTTTTTCTCCCTAGTTGGGGCGGTTCTATCATAGGACCTATCTCGTGGTGGTGCCCCTGACGACTTGCTTTCGAGGAGTTCGTTTGCTTTCGGTGTTCTGGATTTTAGTAGGGTGTTTGCTTTCTCGGGTGGTATGCATATTCTTTGGGGTTGCTCGAGGTTGATTGTAGGGTGTTTGCTTTCTTTGCTTCGCTCAGATCCGATGGTAGAGCTTATCTCGGGGTTGGCCGATGAGTGCTCTTTCTAGTTTCCCTGGTTTCTCTTTCGTTTGGCCAATGGGAGATGGCCGGTGCTTGTTTGCCATGAGCCGGGATGTCTAGGGCTGATCTGTTTGCTAGCTTTGTTGGCTGGTCAGGGGTCCATCCACCTCTGGTTCTCCCTACTTGCCTTTTGCGGTGCTCTGGATAACTTGTGTTCCTCTCGCTCTGGTTTTCGAGGAGTATCCAGTTGTTTTCGGGTGGTTTTTGGGGTTGCTTGGGGTCGGTTTGCAGGGTGTTCGCTTTCTGTTGCTTCACTCAGATCCGGTGGTAGAGCTTCTCTTGGGGATGGCCGATGAGCGCTCTTGCTGGTTTCCCTGGTTCTCTTTTGTTTGGCCAATAGGGGGATTTGGCCTGTTCTTGATTGTCATGAGCCGGGATGTCTAGGGCTGATCTGTTTGTTGGCCGTGTTGGCTTGTCAGGGGTCCATCTGCCTCTGGTACACCCTCTCTGCTTCTTGCGGTACCCTGATTTTCTCTCGCTTTGCTTTCTGGATGCTCCTAGTGGTATCTAGCTTGGATAGTGGTTTTGGGATTATAGCCGCTTTGTATATGTAATGTTTTGTGGTGTTTTTTCTGAGTTAGCCGATGGTAGGGCTGGTTGTTGTTCTTTGGTAGGAGTGTTAGTAACTCTCTTAGTTGCTATTGTTGTTTTGGTGTTTTGAGGTTTGGGTGGGCGTGGGTTTATCTTGGGTTGTAAGGCCTGGGGTATGCCCCTTGTAAACCTGTACAGATTTTTCTTTTTTCTTTTTATGTCATAGTTAATTTACCCAAAAAAAAAAAGTTGAGTTTTCACATCCAAATCTTTCAGGGCTTTCAACATGGTTTCTTTGAAGCCCGATGCTCGAGGGGTTGGGGAAATTGCTTGTTGCGGGGGGAATGTAGGCCTGTTGGTTGAAAGAATTGAACGCGGGCCTTGGAGCCTGAGTCTGAGGTTGGGCAGGTTGTTGATTCCGCCAACTAAAGTTTGGATGGTTCCGCCAACCAGGGTTATAAGTTTGGATGGTTCCGCCAACTTGTTGAGGAAATCCTTGAGTAGCGTTAACTTGCTCTTGAACAAAGTCGGGGAATTGGTCGGCAGCAGGACATTCTGTTACGAAGTGTCCGGGGCTAGCACATAATGCGCATGCTTCTTGGATATTTGAGGGCGTAGCTTGAGCTATAGGCAGACCAGCGGTCAACAGCATGTCTATCTTTCTGGAGATAGACTTTACTTGGGCCGTAATATCTATGCTTTGGTTGACCTCGTAAAGTCCTCGAGTGTTTGGAGCAATTGCCTTGTCCGTGCGGGAGACTGAGGCTTGATGTTGTGAGCTCTTGCTCAATTTCTCTAAGTGAGTCCATGCCTTGGTCTCGTTGTTCATCATGAATGCGCCTCCACACGAAGCGTCGACGTATTGACGATGTTGGGGCAACAGACCCTCATAGAAGCTCTGCACTAGTTGCCACTTTGGAACTTGTTGGTGAGGACAACTCCTTATGCTGTCCTTGAGACGCTCCCACGTCTCGTGAAAATATTCTCCCTCTTGCTGAGTGAAGCTAGTGATAGCTCGACGAATATGATTCGTTTTGCCGATTGGGAAGAATTTCTGAAGGAATTCTTGCTGAAGTTTAGCCCACGTGGTTATTAAGTTTGGCTCTATAGACCTAAACCAATGCTTAGCTTTGTCACGAAGGGAGAATGGGAATAACTTCATATGCAGGACTTCCTCGGTAAGGTTGTTGAGTCTTATGGTAGAGCAGATCTGTAGGAATTCGTCTATGTGTTTGTAGGGATCCTCATTGTTAAGTCCATGGAAGAGGGGTAGTAACTGCAGAAGATTAGGTCTAATCTCGTAGTTACTATTCCCGGTATTGGGTGGTGCTAGCTAGGTTGCAGACTCGTAAGCAGTTAGAATGTAGTAATCCATTAATGCTTTAAGCTATTGATTAGCCTTTTTAGCCTGATCCTTACGTTAATTGGCATGTAGAATGACCGGAGGGTCAATTCCGTCGGCCATGGTGGGTGTGTTAGTGCGGGAGTTCGGGGGAAAGGGTTCAAATGGAAGTTCGTTCTTAAGGTTCTTTCTATTTCAGGATCGTAAGGAGCTAATTCGTAAGGCAATGAGCGACGACCAAACATGCAAATAACAGTACTGAAATAAACAAGAAACAGTAAGTAAACAGAATTTTTTTAGCGTCCGGACGAAAGAGGAATAAAGTCCGGATGACACGTGGAGTGTATCGTCCCGATGCCTAAGGATAGTGTCCGAACGGCACATGTTCCAGAATTTAGAATTTTTTGTTTTTGGTAGAAAACAGAAAATTTCGAGAACTCGGGCTAAAAATAAAGCAAATTAAATATTTTAAACATTGATGTTTGTTAAGGAGCTTGAAATTGTTCTGCATTTTGATGTTTGTTAACTGATTCTTCATGCTGTTTGCGAGTTGGAAGATGAGTTTTCGCTCACGTGAAGAAGGTGCGTGTGCGGTGAAGCTCTACGGTTTCGTTTGAGGCCCAGGTGGCTTTGGTGTTGTCAAAGGTTGAAGATGGTTGTTAGTGCACGTGCCGGCATTGAGGGTGGGCTGTTTTGCCGCCTGCTATGCATTGGGTAGTGTGTGTCCTTGCATTTATGAGATTTACAGATGGTGGTTTTAGCCGCTGGTTTTAAGCGGTACGGGTCCCACGTGGAAGTGTTCTGATTTTGGGTGGTAAGATTACCGCCAGTTTTGTGCTGGCGATTTTGTGGGATAAATTGAATTGAACTTTGTTTTCATGTGGGCCCACTTTGGAGATGGATTATTTGGGAGCCCAACCGCCCAGTTTCGGTGGGTCTTTCGTGGGCTTTGTTTAATGGGCTGGCCTTGATAGGAGATCTGGTGGACCTGCGTGGTTTTTGGGAGTGGACCGGATAAATGGGGCTACCTTGAGTTTTAAATAGAATTTTGGACCCGGGCTTGAATTATGGATGCTCCTCAGCTGTTCTTTTCAGTTTCTTTCTTTGTCCGAAAGGTGTCCGTTTTCTCGCTAGTCTTGGAGTGAAGATGAACTCGATGGATTTCCGAGTGTAGGTTCCCTTGCGAGGGAACTATTTTCTTTGGCTTCTTACTTGTGGGTTTTCTGATGCTTGTAGTGGTGAAGTGAAGGATCTTCTTAGACTTCTGAGGAGTTATTGATTTGCTAACGGTCGTAATTACCCTTGTGCATGGTATTAGTTTGGTGGGTCCCCGCCCAAGGCATTGTTTTTTTTTTCTCCAGTGTTGAGGATCCTTTGTGGCCTTTGGTAGAGCGTCTTTGGTTCGAGGGTTGCTTTTCCCTATCTTCTTGGGCTACG
>JAULLH010533254.1:0-11015 GCA_035668455.1 Sarracenia alabamensis
CGTACTTCACTTCCTTACCAACCGGAATGGTTGACACTCATAACATCCTCACACTGCCACCTGACACCACTGCTAAGTCCACACTATCCGTGATGGCTCTTGGAAAAATATCACAACACTCCAAGCACACTATGTGCCTCATGCTACAGCGTGCACACCTCAACTCCATCAGCCTTCTACAGACATTACACCCCAGGTGAGGGATGCAAAAAAAATAATAATATAGGCTTGATATCAATGGGATTAAACCATGAGAGCAAGATATCAAACTAGCATGAAGAAGTTATATAATTATCAAATTATTTTTAATCTAAAAGGAATAGATATTACCCATTTGAAGCATAAAAAATTAGTATTTTTGTCCTTGGGGGCTCCTGTCACTTTCAAGTGACTTGATCTCATTTGTTCCTTCTAGTATGGGAATATTTTTGCCTTCCCTTCATATCCCTAAGTCATCTCTCCTCATCATTTGCTGCAAAATAGGCATGATTATATCTTGGTACCCATTTTCTTGTTTGTCCTTGGAGATTATCACGATAAAACTCAGTATGCACATACGGATTATGCTTAATTTCATTTACTCTCCAAACCATTTTGGTGACACCATTATTTATTTTTATCGTGCAATCAAATTTAATGTGTCCTTTTCTTTTACATTGAAGGGATATAACATTTTCATAAGAATTTTTGGAAATAGTCTTTGAAAAGTTGTTTGATTCCATTGCAAAATGATTCTTAGATTTTAATTTTACATATCTGTTATAGCCAATTCCTTCTTTATTTAAAGACCTTCGTGCTCCTAAGAGTTTTTTAAAATTCTCTTCTTCATTTGTGAATTTGTAAATAGTAGTTGAGTAATCTTCCACTTTTCTTTGAACTTCATAAAAAATATCATTTTCAATATTTTTTCTTTTCAAGTTCATAAGTTGAGTTTTTAACATCTCATTTTCTTTTGCTATAGTGGAAATCTTATTTTATGAAATTCTTGTTGATTTTTCAAATTCATCTATGAAAACAAGTGTTTCAAAAGACTTTTACGTAAGTTAAAGATTTCATTTTTAAGTTCATCTTATGAGGGCATAGAATAAGAAGAATTAGAATCATTGCAAGAGTTAGAATGAGAATATACCTCATCATCAATGCTGGCCATCAAATAGAAGTTGGCCATCACGTTATCAGTCGTTTCCTCATCTTCATTACTAGAACTTTCTTTTGAGGTTTTAAAGGGAATGCACTTCTTGACTTTGCTTTTTTTTTTTTAGTTAACTCTTTCTTTGATCTTTAATTCATATGTCAACAATGAGATGATAAGTTCATCTAAGGTCATGACCCTTAGATTTCTTGCCTCGGATATGGCTGTAGCCTTAGCTTTCCAAATTGGTGGCAAGACATTGATAATTTTCCTTAAAAGCTCATATGATTGATAAGATTTTCCATGAGAATATATAGAATTAATAATGTGTGTAAAACGAGTATACATATTTGATATAGATTCATCTTCACTCTTTTTAAAACTTTCATACTCACTAATAAGCCAATCTATTCTAAAATCCTTAACATTTTGTTTGCCTTCATAAGTGATTTCTAATTTTTTCTAAATTTCTTTTGTACTTTTAGAAGACATTATATGATTATATTCATTAGCATTTAAAGCACAATATAACACGTTCAAAGCACTAGAGTTAACTTGTAAAAGTTTCATATCATTTTCATTCATATCTTCTTCTAGTTTAGGAACTTCCTTACCTTATACTGTTTTAGTGGGAATGTGGTAACCTTGCAGGATTAACCTCCAAGCCCTCTAATTCATGGTTTGAATGAATATCATCATTCATTGCCTCCAAAATGTGTAGTTGACGCATGTGAAGATCGGAGGCCTTGTAAACGACTAACCTTCACCAAAAGGGGATACACCAAAGCCTGACATATATATTTCTCACAAAAACTTGTTAAGAATAATGTGGTAGGTTCTGATACGAATTGATAGTAAGTGCGTGATTCCAATAGGGGGAGGTGAATTGGAATTTAAAAAAAATACATTTAACTCAATTCATTTATATAAAAGTTGTGACATGAATTAAATTAGTAAAGCAAGTAAGGAGAAAAATGGTAGAGAGATGACACCAAGATTTACAAGTTTCGGGGCAATGGTCTACGTCCTTGCCTCAATCCAACCGCTATGGGAATTTTTACTATCGCTCCTTAGTCTAGGCGGAGAAATCTCTTTCCTTAGTCTTGGCAGAGTAGCCTCTCTCCTTAATCATGTTTGAGTAGCCTCTCCTTGAGAATCAGCCCTTCTCATGTACACGAATCCTTCAATGTTGCATTCATCCTTTTGAGAAGCACCTTCTCGAGTACAATTTGAATGGAAAATGATGTACAATGAAAGCTCTAAGAAGAGCCAATGAGCACAAACAATGAAAACACTAATTCACTCTTAAAGAATATATGAAATGAATCTCAAAGATAATTTTAAAAGATATTTTCTTTCACAAAATTGATTTGAAAAACTAGGAAATTTGAATCACAATAAGTGAAAAATAGAAAGAAGAATTGAGATAATCAATAAAACCAGAGCTGAAGGTCTCTATTCATAGGTCTCAATTCTGAACTAGCCGTTGGGCTATGAATGGAAATGCAAAACTAGTCGTTGGGCTGAAAAATTCAAATTTTTACCTATTCAATCGACTAAGAGACCAACTTAGTCGATTGAACCAGGTCTTCAGTCAACTGGAAATCCAGCTCAGTCGACTAGTCTCGGTAAAAATCCGATCTTTTTTCGACGTACCACTTTAGTCGACTAAAAACAAACCTCAGTAGATTGGTTTCATTAAAACCCATAAAAATAGTTTTTCAAAAAGATTTTTAACACTTTAGCTTTTTCGAAAAAATTTTTTAAGTTAGTCTAGAGATCCTATGAGCTTCAAGATACATATTCAATGAATAAAAGCGAATGTACATAAGTCCTAAAACAAATCACAAATAAATCCTTTTATACCTTCGTCGTATCAAGTGCTACGACATTTCATGAGTTCATCTTATCAACTTTGTGTTCAAGAGCTTTTCTCTTAAATCTTCTAATCCTTCTAATTTTTCTTCTCTTTCTTGTACTTCAAGCAATGAAAAGATGATGCCCCTTTTTACGTCACCTTCAAACCACTTCAAGGTTGACTTTTTGCTTTGAATTTGCTTGACTAACTCCAGAAAAAACATTCTCACATCCAAGAAAATATTAGTAACCAACAAATCAATTTTTTTTTGTTATCAAAACAAAAACAAGGCCTGATTGAAAGAGTTTTAGGCTAACACTCCCGACCCTAAGTCGAATTATGTTTCGAGTTTTCAATTATCACTTGCACTGCAATCTTCCCACGTTTAAGATATGAATTCCCTATAATCAAATTAGGTTAGTGACAAGTCTATTCAATTATCCTCTTATCATCACAACTGCACTGCTTAGCCTTTTGAGTATACCGGATCGAATAATCCACTGGCCAGATTTGGCGTAGTCAAACCTATAAGAAATGCACTTGAGGGTGAACTCCTCAACTTAAGTCGAACATAGTTTTTGGCACCTGATTATCAACCATTAATCAAATAATGATTGTACCCAATCCACCGGTCATATTAATCTCAATACCGAAATCTCAGCCATTGGTGACTCAAAGTACTGCGCATTACCTATACTCGATTTGATCAATCACGTCAAGATTAAGAGTTCGTGTAATACATGATAATATAAGATGGGTATCAATTGATGTAGTTAGTATAGAATTGATCATCATATTGATCGCGCTCAATACACTCTAAGTGTACTAACACATCGTGCTCGAACACAGAATTCCCGAACATGAGTTCGTCTCGTTCGACCTATCCAGGACCAGCTAATATAATGATGTGCTACAATCATGCCAATGGATTGTCTCGATCCATTGCAATTGTGAACCTACCTGTATATTCTATTACAACCTTTGACCCGATCTTCTATGCTTCATGCACCGAGTCAAGTACTGGACAGAAAATATGAAATATACATTCATTATTCATACATACCATAAATATAAAACCATAAATGCTAAAACATCTCATATATTTTCTCATTAATATGCCAGCGATCAACGATAAAAATACATAAAAGCATGACTTTTAAGTATACTATCCTAACAATAGCGAGATCATTTATCTCTTTGACCATGAGTCTCCATCGTGTTTGATTGAGATTGTCGGTTGGCCATGTACATCTGAACAGAGTAGGTGGTAGAGTGTGAGCATCCTTATTGAGTATATGGGTTCGCTTGCTACGTAAGGTATGTTGGATTTCGGGGACAAAATCCATCTAGGTGGGAGAGTGATGAGGACCTCAGCCTTTTAATTAAAATTTTATTTTAAAGTCAAATATATTTTTGGGTATTTTATTTTTATACCCGGATACTTCTTTTAAGGCAAAAAAATATATTTTTAGATAAGGTAATCAAAATTATTTTTATTAACAAAATTTTAAAATTCTTTTAGCAAAATATGTATTTATGTACATATATATATATATATATAAGTCTATATCATCAAAAAAATAATATAAAACAAAAAAAAAAGAAAAAGAGGCAAAAAATCTTGCCCAACGGGAACTAGTCGCGAAAGCGCTAAGCGCGTAGAACAGAGTAGAGCACAGAGGGAGAAAAGAGAAGGAGGAGTAGGAGAGATGGAGCTCACCGGCCACCACTAGCGTTGACCACCTCAGGCGAGTCACACACCACCGGTGATGGCAAGGAGAGAAGAGGTGCGAGAGGGAACAGTGGAGAAAGTGGAGACCACGGGAAACCCGCCACCACCGCCTGCCTTAACAGTTCGATTTTGGTTCAATTTTTAGCTTTTCTTCGGAATGAGGTAGGATTCTAGACTCTCTAAATCTTATTATTGATATAGATTGAGTGTTTATCAAAAATTTTTTGAATTAGCATTGCCATACCTGACGTGGGCCTATATTAATTTTGAGCTTTGTTAGGTTTAAACTAGGGCTTCAATCATGAAATTAATGCTTGAGACATGAAATTAAACCTTGTTTGAGCAATACAATTCTGCTAACATGTGAAAATTAGACACAATTTTGGGTTCGTATAAACTAGGGTTTGGATTTGGGAGAAATCTTGAAATTTGGGGCTTTTGTGCCAATTGGATATATTTTGTGAAATTGATTTAGATTATATGAAATTGGGATGTTAAATAACCTATGGGTTAAATTTTGGAGTTTTTGGATAAATGGAAGTATTTTTCATGAATTATTCGGTAGGTTGAAATTTCGGATCTTGTTGCTGGATTTAAAGTTGAGATATGCAAATTATGAGTTTGAAAATTTGATAAATTGTGATGGTTGTACGATACTTACATATATAGTACACGTTTTGTGCATCTGGGAGGGGCGGGCAGGGGCGGTCTTATGCCAAATTTAAAAAAAAAAAGGTTTTTCATACCTTGTGTGTGATAAGTTTTGATGCCCGGAATGGGAAAATGTATTAAGTGCGCATGCATGACACTGGATATGCAATTAATATGAAATCAGAAAACTGAACAAATGTTGAATATTGAAAACACAAAAGTCACAAAATGCTTGTAAGGTTAAATGCCCATGTAGTGGGCTATGCTTTATGGCTTTGTGGATATCGTCATGCACAATGACGAGGTGGTGGGTGTGGCGGGTCAGGTGGCTATTTACGCAGCTTTTTGTTTTTTTTTTGTTTCGTGGTTCAAGTATATATTTCTTGAGGTGTGTGATATGTTGGTTTGGTGGTTCGGTGGCAAGGTTATGAAGTTTCGTGATTTTGTGGGAGGAGTGTTGGCGAGATTGGCTTTGGTGGTGGTTTCGTACATCGTGGGCGTATGTGACAATGAAACTTGGTGGGTTTGGGTGTATATAGGATGGGTGGAGACAGCCCTAATAAGTGACAGTGAAACAAAACCAAAATGAAAGACCCATCCATAAAATGTTGATTTACCTATAAAATGGACATGTGACAGTTATTTTCAAACCAAATGAGTCATGTTATTTTTACAACTTATTACTTGTGCATATTGCATGTCATTCTTACATATCATGATTTTTATTTGTATCTTCTAGTATCGTACCATTTGGGCTCAGCCCAGTTGTTAACATTTTTCCTGATAAGTGGGACGAAGTTTTTGAAGATCAGAGTGAGGACAGAAAGAAAAACTAGCTTTGTCATTATGCCATTCTTTATATATTATTCGATAGTACTTTTGGATGAATGTATACTTAAAGTAGTTTATTTTTAGTTCCTTTTATTGGATGATTGTATGGCCATAAGGCCATTTGTCATTTCTTTCTTGCATGTGAGCTATCGATGGGTAGCATGCCGTTTTCTTTTTATTTTCTAGTCAGAATAGTTTTGTTGTGTCGTAGATCGGCTTACGGTTGTATGGGTTGTTCCATATTTCTTGTTTACAGGTTATTGCCCTTTTGGGGATACTCGCAAAACAAGGAAAATCCTGTCAAAATTTTTCAAAAAGAGTTAGTATAACGTCCTGACCCCGAACAATAATTAATCTTAATAAGAGATATCCAGAAACCAAATCTCATACTGAGTCTTTATTTCTTAAATTACCAATTTAAGAAAATAAGAATATTTTCTGGTTAAGAAACTCTAAAATGTTGGAAAATAGTCTAACACTTTTGGAAAAAATTCGGTAGAGTTTCGCTTATTTTTGGACTATCACAAGTTGTAGACGGCATGTAAACAAGGTACGTAAACAATTTGGGCAATAAAAAATCCGAATTCTCGGCAAAACTAATCTATTCCATGCTAAGAAAAAACCCATCCAAGGCATAACTTAACTATACTAATCAATAGAGAAAGAAAGTCGATCCACGGCATAAACTGGCTACACAAACACAAAAAGGACATAACGAGCTAAAGACTACACCACGGTAACTCACATGAATGCATAAAAAATGAAATTGGCCTTATGGCCGTACAATTATCTAACTACAACAACTGAAATGTAAAATATTATACATTCATCCAGAACTGAAGAACGACATAATAAGTAAATAATGTTGTAGCCAAAAGCTTTTGCTTTCTCGTCCTTGCATTAATCTCCAAGAGCTCCTTAGCTTAACCTGAAAAATGTTAACGTGGGCTGAAGCCAAATAGCAGGATAATAGACGAAATAAATCAATATCATTAAATATAAGGTTGGCATGTAATAAGTGCAAGTTAGAAACCAGAAAGTAACATAATACTTTTGTATAAAAATTGCGTATCACATGCCTATTTTTGAATGAAAAGAACCATACTGTGAGTAAAAAGTTTTGCTACTGCAATTCTATATCAACAAGTCCTTATTTACGGCCATAAGCCGAATATTGAGCCACTATATGTAACAAATCTGGCTCACTAAGCATTCATATCAATATCCAATTACCTTTTCCACATCTTCCATCACACGGATATCCATGACTAACTATCGACAATCAAGAATATCCACTATACGGATATCTATAACATCGTAATATCTATAAAGATATCTACCACAACTTCATATCAACAATAAGGAAATCTACCACATCAGCATGCACGAACATGAAAGCCAAACATTCGTGAATATGACATCGGTTATATTCACACTCAACTAACTTACACTGAAACTTACGGACTTACACCAAAGGGGTGGGTGTCCTTTTTATACACATCTCAATCACCCCAAGACTTACAGCCCTCTGCCGAAGTGGTGGGTCTCCCACGTCAGCTATACACGAGCCAAGACCAAACTTATAGATTACTACCGAAAGGATGGGTCTCCCCCATATACACATCTTACAGCATGCCCAGACTTACGGTCCTCGACTGAGGGGGTGGGTCTCCACCATAACTCACAACATCACAAGAGTCACACCTAAACTTACAGACTTAACCGAAGGGGTGGGTCTCCCTAACAAGCTCCACACGAGCTACACCCAAACATTTGGAGTTAATCGTAGGGGTGGGTCTCCCCCGTGCCACACGTTAAGGGTGTCAATCCTCAAGTCACGTCAACAAACCAATTTCGTAACAAGGATTGCATGACATGTCCCAAAGCATATCCTGATTAGGATAACGCATCAACTTCCCATTCCATCGATTCTTACATAATAGATGGTATAGCCAACCTTATTTCATCTTCGTGATGGGGACATGTACAAATAGGATGCCCATGACCGGTATATTGATAAGAAGACTATCACAATCATAGAACACGATACACAATACTAGGGGTGAAATAAATCGCGTGACACCGTCATAACAATACGGCATTTTACAACTAGGATACCAAAACTCTGGGTGAGGTGGTATAACTAAAACATCAAATTTAGGTTCCATCAAGCCTAATTAAAATTAACTACAAAGTTTGAATCCCAATGTGTGAAGACCAAGGGAAAACCAAAGTTGAACCTAACAATCTCCCAATAGATCACTAAATTTATAACCATCTGACACGGACAATTAGCACCTCACAAGACAAGGCTTCATCTCAAAACTCGGTATTCCAACTTATCGAATAGCTAGGGAAAATTATCCACTCCTACCTAAAATTCTTGAAATTTGAACCAAAGGTTAACTGATATACTAATTACACCTAATTGCCATTAATTTCACCAAATTGTCCCAATTAGGTCAAAACAATAAAATCTATACCAATATTCCTAACCCGAACCCTAATTCGTCCAAAAACCAAATCCATCACACATGTGGTCATTTAAGCAAGCTTGGATAGCTATCATAGGGTTTGATTTCATTACTTGAGTATCAATTGTATAATCCAAAGCCAAAACAAAAACTCACATCGGGTTTGAAATTCCGAATTAACAAAATTTGAAAAATTTTAGAAAAATATACAATCCATATCTACGAAGAGATCTATTAGGTCTAAAATCATACCCTGATCCAAGAAAATCGAAGAAATCAAACTGGTTCTATGGAGAAATGGACTATCGAATTTCGCGACGCATGGTGTCGTTCGTTGCTCTACCAGTGTGATAGTGAACGTGTAATCCCGAGAGGGGGGTGAATTGGACTTTTAAAAAAAATTAATTTTAAATAAAAATATTTTTAGTCCAAGTGTGCAAAACATAAACCAAATAATTCAAGGTAAAGTAATGTGCTGAAAATAAATGAACAAGAAAGAGAAGAGAAGAGAACACCTAGGTTTACAAGGTTCGGTCCCCTTGGCCTACGTCCTTGCCTCAAACCAAATGACTAGAGGATTGCACTATCTCTCCATCGACTAGGTAGAGAAACCTCTTTCCTTCGATTAGGAGAGTAGCCTCTCTCCTTCGATTAGGCGGAGATGCCTATCTTGAGAATTTACCCTTCCCAAGTAGATGAATCCTTCACCCTAGGATTCAATCTCTTTGAGAATCTACATCTCAATTACAAAGTGTAATGAAACAAACCACGTACATGTTGCTTGGCTCTAGTATAGCCGAATGAGTACAAGAATTAAGCTCACTAAATCACTCTCAAAAAGTATAGGGAATAAAGTTCAAGAAGTAAAATAAGTTCTAAGCTCTTAAGACACCGGATTCAAGGGTTTGAATAATTTAATCTCTTGTTCTTGCGTTGAATCTCTTGTGTCTTGTGCATAATCTTCAAATAAGACTTCTTTTATAGCTTCTCTAATGATTATGACCGTTGGAGCTCAATATGGAAAGATTTCGCTCCAAAAAGAGCCGTTGCGAATCTGAATTTTTAAAATTCCCGACGAAACTGACGACAGTTTTCTTGAAACGGACGACATTTTGGCTGAAGCAAACCCCTCGGTCGACTGACCCATGCCGTCGGTCGACTGACCCGCTGAAGCTTTGTTTCCTTCTTTGTTTCTTCATGATTCTGACGACATTTTCTCCCATAAATGACGAAATTTGATCTTGAAAACTGACGACATTTTTCAGTAACTGACGTCATTTTTGAACCTTGAAAAGAGACCAAAGTCTCGGGAAATTTCTGACGACATATATCTTCCAAACTGTCGACATTTCTTCCTGCTGACAAAATGCAACCTTCGGTCGACTGAGGCATGACCTTCGGTCGACTGATGCCTCTGAAAATGCTTGAGCTGACTTTCTTCTTTCTTTTCTTCTAAGCTTTGAACATGAGCCTTGTTAATTTATTGACATTTTTTGCTATACTTTTCAAACCCTGAAAATAATCTCACCATGCATAATTAGATCCATAGGTTTGTTATCATCAAAATGGATGTTAAAACCTTGTTAGGACAACACATTGGACTCCATATAATAATTTTCCCTCTAGCCGTGCACCTTTGGTTGGAGATGGCCACCCCTATGGCCCGGTCACTCTTGGATGATGCTTATCGTGCCGATCATACCTTGTCGGTTATATTATTGCTGATTGTGCTCGTTCGGTTGCTTGGCGGCTTGACTGGTCATCCAGCTCATAAATTTAGTTGGTTACCCGGGCAGTAGGTTGGATGGTCATCCATCTCAGAATGGGGTTTGAGAACCTCAAGTGCAGACCCGAAGCCCGATTGAACCCAGGTCGGGCGAAAAGGTTGTAGAAGCTTGCTCGGTTGATGAGACAACCGACCTGGTGGGGCCGGTAAGGGAGCAATTGGTCGGGTCCCCTGGCAAGTTCGACTCGACCCGGTTGTATACCTTTGTTGTTGGGCTGTCTTGGAAGCTGCCTCTGGTCATATATCCGCTATAATCCCTTCTTTTACTGTGTAGGACCGAATTTACTTTAAATTTCTACTTGTTAGCACACACTGGCTGGGTGGGCTTAGATTGATTTTTCGGGCCCAAATCATGGGTATTTACACATACCTATCAGTGTAGTCCCCCTGTTCCTTATGGTGTTTGGCCGAAGGCCGAAAAGGATGAAGAACAATATACTCAGCTCGTTGGATTTGGGTTGTTACCCTGTCCTGGTCGGTAGGCACTAGTAAGAATATTTGGTCTTCCACGTGGGACGACACTTCTAGCTGTACGGTGATCGGGAGTCCCC
>JAULLH010533362.1:0-11013 GCA_035668455.1 Sarracenia alabamensis
TTATTATATAAAAAAAATAATTTGTGACCTGATTAAAATAATTAAAAGCAAATTATTAAAATGGTTCGTGGTACTACAACTTCCACCACTAAAAGGGATTTTGTCCCCGAAATCAATGTACCTCGAGATTAAAATTGGTCAGGGTATCTCCCTCAGATAGAAGACTTCTTCTCCCAAGTCGCCTTGTCCTCACCGTGATGCAGCTGCAACACCTTAACATAAGATAAGGTTTTGCCTCGCAAAACCTGTTCCCGAGTAATGAGGATCCGTACCGGTCACTCCTTATATGTAACATCCTCATCCACTACCAAATCCGACCAGTCAAGATGATGTGAAGTGTATGGCTTATATTTCCTAAGCATGGAAATTTGAAAGACGTTATGCACTAAAGATAGCTACGGCGACAAACCCAGTCGGTATGCTACAGCTCCAATCCTCTCTTCAATTGCGAAATGCTCAATAAAACGTGGTGATAGTTTACCACTCTTCCCAAACCTCATTATCCCCTTCTGCAGGGAGATACGAAGAAATAGGTGGTCTCCCACCTAAAACTCTAATGGTCTCCATCTTTGGTCGGTATAGCTATTCTGACAGCTCTGTGCTGTCGCAAACCGCTGCTGAATAACTGCAATCTTCTCAGTTGTCTCTCGGACTATCTCCGGTCTTGTCAAGGCTGTCTCTCCCACATCTGTCCAACACATTGGCCATCTACACGGCCCGCCATAGAGTGACTCAAAAGCCACAATCTGTAAGCCAGACTGATAACTATTGTTGTAAGCGAATTCTACCAATGGTAGATGATCTTCCCAAGAACCTCAGGAGTCTAACACACACGCCCTCAACATATCCTCAAGTATCTATACTGTACGCTCGGACTGTCCATCCATTTGGGGGTGGAAGGCAGTGTTATACAAGAGATCTGTCCCTATGGCTACCTGTAACCCCTGCTAAAAGTGCAAAGCAAACCGCCGATCCTGATCAGATACTATAAAAACTGGAACCCCATGCAAGCGAACTGATCAGATACTATAAAAATTGGTAGGAAGTGAGCAGTCTTGGTCAATCGGTCCACTACTACCCATATCGTATCATGTTTCGGCGGTGACTTCGGTAGCCTTGTGAAAAAATCTTTCGTCACGTGTTCCCACTTCCACTCTGAGATCAGAAGAGGCTGAAGCAAGCTAGATGGCCTCTCCTGTGCTGCCTTCACCTACTGACAGGTTAGACATTGTGATACAAACTGGGCAACATCCCTCTTCATCCCTCTCCACCAAAATTGCTTATGAATGTCGTGAAACATCTTGGTACCTCCCCGATGCACCGCCAGTCGGGAGTAATGAAACTTTCTTAGTACCTCATCCCGACATGCTTCAGGCACAAAAATCCTTCCCGCGAACCTTAAGCTACCATCCTCAGCAATAGTCCACTCTAGATCATTGCCTCCATTGCTCAATTGCTCTTGGTATGTGTCACACTCAGCATCCTCCTTTTGTGCCTCAATTATCCGGGCCACTAACACTGACTGTGACTCCATCGTGAATAGTACAGTACGACCCCCCGACTCACCTAGATGTAGGTCATACCTGCCAATATCCTTCATCATTTTCCATTCACGTACCGTTATGCTGGCAATTGTGCCTAATGACTTTCGGCATAGGGCATCGGCCACAACATTGGCCTTGCCAGGGTGGTACTGGAGACCAAACTCGTAGTCCCTTAGGAACTCCATCCATCTTTGATGTCTCAGGTTCAAGTCCTTCTAGATACATAGACATTTCAGACTCTTACGGTTTGAAAACACATCAAACCACTCCCTATCCAAATAGTGTCTCCACATCTTTAGAGCAAAGACGATTGTCGCCAATTCCAAATATGGGTTAGGTAATTCTTCTCGTGAACCTTCAGTTACCGAGACCCATATGCCACTACAATCTCCGACTACATTAACACATAATCAAGACCCTCCTAAGAGGTGTCACAATAGACGACATACCCTACTCCCCTCTCCGGTATGATCAAGATGGGCATAGTGGTTAACCTCCCCTTCAGCTCCAAGAAAGCTACCTCACAAATGTTATCCCAAACAAATCTGAAACCTTTGTACGTAAGGCCTGTCATTAGCACCACAAGACGAGAGAAGTCCTTCACAAACTGTCGATAGTATCCGACGAGACCTAGAAAGCTTAAGATCTTAAATATTTACTTAGGCTGCTCCCAATTCATTACCGCCTCAACCTTAGCTGGATCCACCACTACTCCTTTACTTGATACCACGTGCCCCAGAAATTTGACTTCGGAAAGCCAAAACTCACACTTGTCGAATTTTGCATACAGTTTGTGATCCCGAAATAATTGTAGGGAAATCCATAAATGTTCCTCATATGTTTCCTCAAATAGAGAATAGATGCGAATATCATCGACAAAAACCACCATAAACCGATCAAGATACTACCGAATGACATGATTCATCAATTCCATATAAGTGAACGGTGCATTGGTCAACCCGAAGGGTATAACCACAAACTCATAATGCCCGTACCGCGTGCAAAACGCCATTTTCGGAATGTCCTTCTCGCTTACCGTCATCTGGTGGTACCCAGATCTCAAATCAATCTTTGAGAAGCACGTAGATCCCTTCAACTGATCAAATAAGTCATCTATACTGGGTATTGGATACTTATTCTTTTTTATTACCTGGTTAAGCTTGCGGTAATCCATGCACAAGCGAAGGGGCCATCTTTCTTCTTCACAAAAAGAGCTAGCCCACCCCACAGTGACACACTCGGCCTGATAAAACCCTCACCCTCCAACTCATCTAATTGCACTTTCAACTCTCTCAGCTCGGTGGGAGCGAAGCGATAAGAAGGCCTGGAAATGGGACTAGTCCCCGGCATCAACACTATAACGAACTCTACCTCTCTCTACGGTGGAAGTTCTGAAAATGCAGAAGAAAAAAACATCCGAAAACTCACAAACTACAGGGGGAGATCAAGATGTAGGTCCTGATCCTCGTCAAGAGTAAGTGCTGCAAGCAACAAGTTAAGACACTCGTCCCGGAAAGGAGAACATGATGGTTCTGAGCCATCATCCTGATTCCCCATAAAAGGCAAAGGCTCTCCCTCAGGCATGTAGATGGTGACTCAACGTCGGTCGCAGTTAATGTGGGCACAAAAGGTTACCAACCAGTCCATCCCAAGGATGGGGTCAAAGAAATGCATGTCAATGACCACAAAATCGAATGACAACTGATGGTGAGCTATGACAATCTCACAGGCTCTACATTTCTGGCTAACCATTGTTGTTACCTCAGTTAGAGTATCTACATGTAATGCTTGATCTAACTTCCCCACCTCTAACTCCAAAGATACTAAAAATCAAGATGCTATGAAAGAAAGAGATGCTCCTGTGTCAATGAGCACCCGTGCACAGGACCGGTAAACTAAGAATGTACCTCTACTGACTGATGGTCCGGTCATGGAATCTGTAACTGTTGACATTGCCTGTGCTGAAGGCGTTGGCACTGCTGGTGTGGAACTCAACTTAACCAATGCATAGGCCTTTCCCTGATTACCCCTTACCGGCGGGCTCCCCGATTGGGCTGACGTGACCCCTCCCCCCATTTTTGGTGTGTACGCCCCAAACTGTTGTTGAGGCAGTGCATGTCCCTGTCTACTTTGAGTTGGTTGACCCCGTGGTGCACTCTATACTCTCGTGCTACCTGCATCTGCGGGCACTCTCGTCGAGGGTGACCCCATTGTCCGCACTGATGACAAATCATCATCTGTCTCTAGGGGCAATCTGGTCTGACATGTTCTGGCTGACCACACATAAAACAAAGCCCACTCTTGGGTTCGAGGTACTCAGAGGGTGGAGCTGATGGTGCTGGTGCAGGACGTGCCTTCTAAAAATGAGATCCTGTAGAAAACGATTGTCGTCCTCCGGGTTTTCTCTTCCTAAATTGTTGCCCGGATGACTGAGCTTCCCCCGTCGGTACTATCCCCCGCTTAAAGGATGGGTCATCCTATAAATCCCCTTTCGGTTACAGTCACAAACATAACATCACAACTGCTAGTTCTTACATAGCTTTTACAATCAAGTTTCATGAACCCAAAAAGGAAATCCTAGGCTAACCCATAATTCACCATGCAAGATGCCAAATCCCTAGACCTCACAACAAACCTAGACTTGTCAATTTATACCCAAAAGGTTTCCAATATATTTCAAAGTCCTTAATTTTAAGAAATGTAATTAGATTTTATGTTTTCCCTAAATTTACACCCAAAATCCCAAATTCCACAAACCATAGCGCTAAAGCTTGGGTCAAACATGATTCGATGCCTCAAAAATGACAAGTCCAAATTAATTTAGATGCTCTAGAATAATTAGAAAATTGTCATTATTAGGCAAATAAAAGCTAGGATTCGGCCTATCAAAATTTCCACACAAATCAACCTCATAACTTCATAGAATCTATAATCCATCACAAGTACATACATGGGTTCAAGAGATATCTAAAATCCTACCTCGCAATTGTAGTAGAATCATGAAGTTGAGTCGAGTCCATAGCCACTCCAAATAAGCTCCAAAATAGCATCCAACTACCAAATCCAAGTTACCAACTTGTAATTAATTAACGGGGGTAAAATCTGATTATCCAAAAATTATCCAATTTTAACTACAGGCTATATTCTATGCCTATTTCATAGAATTGAATTCAATATTACAAAATAAACCCCGAAAGGTCGACATCCCCAAATCAGTCCCAATTCCGACTCGAAAATCCTAGTTTCTCCAAAACTAAAATTGATCACACAACAATGATCCTAATAAGCTTAGATACTTAGATCTAGGTCTAATTTCATCATTCAATAGCTCAAAGTAGGATCAAAATCACAAAATCCGAAAATCATCCCGTCGGGTTCGACAAGCACAAACTCCAATCGATCACAAAACTTCGATTTTAACTTAAATAAAATTAGTAGAAAGCTTCACAAGATCGAGAATATTACCTTTAATGAAGCAATCCAAAGAAAACCACTCGAATTAAGGCTCAAATTGACCCATGAAGCTCGCGGCGTCACGCGTGGCTTCGCCCCTGTTTCGCCGCTCTGTCAGCCGATCTCTCTCTTTCCCACCGGTGTCGGCCCAGACGGAGGCTCGCCAGTGGTCGACGTCCCTTCCCCTTCCTCCTCCTCTTCTCCTCTGCTTCAAACCCTTCTCCTCGAGCTCTCTCTCTCTCTCTCGTACGCGATTGGTGCGTGATGAGGTTATTGTTTTTTTTTTTATATAAAGGATTTTATAAATATAAAACCAGATATATATATATATATATATATGTCAATATATATATATATACATACACTTTCTCATTTAACAAAAATTTTAATTTTTGTTAGCCGAAAAAAGAATTTATTACCCAAAAAATCCTTTTTCAAATTAAATAATTAATTAAAAAAATTTCGGGTCATCACACCAAGTATGTAAATCTATATGAGCATGCATGAGTGATGATAAAATCCCTAGGCTCATGTTCTAGAGAATACACCAAGCTATCTTCATTCTTGCACAACCGTCTTGCCACGATCACCTGAAATGTTGTTATAGAACAACATTAACCGAAACTCGTAGGATATATAATAATCAAAGAATACATGCTTTATATGTGAGGATGAGAATGCAACAAATGATTTATGTTCATGATATATAAATAAGCAATATTAAACTTCCATCAAAACCTATATTGTTGCATACCCGGTTTATGAAACCATATGTGAATGTATATGTCACACTCTCCTCACTAATACTCTATCTCAACCAATTCAAGCACAAATTTATAGGCTGGGGTCTGAAGGTTTGGACAACTTTTATCCAATTCGAGCATCGAATTTGCTTCACCATCGAACTAACCCTCAATACACTTAGGCCTCATATACGAATGACATTACAATCCCAAGACCAACCTTAATCGGATTGACATACCAAACCAAGAATGTATCAAATAGTGACAAAACACCATTCTACAAGTGTTCTGTCACAATAATTATGTAATTAAGTCATCAAAGCTAAGAGCAAACTCAAGTTGGCTCAAGGGTTCTCAATTACCTCAACCAAACTCAACACATAACATAAGCATATTTTCATCAATTTAGGATTACATATAGTCAAATTCCACATAATTAGTATCAATTGCAAGTATGTGGACCCAATACATAATTTTTCCTAAATTGCTCCAAACACCCTAATACAAACCCCAACCCAAATACAAGATTTTCCTTGAGTGTATCATATGTGGAACTTATTTCTCTTACTAATTTGAAGCTTGGTTGAACCTATGAAAAATCTGAAGGCTTGGTCAACCTTTATCGAATTCGTTTAACCATCTAACTAACCCTCAATATACTTAGGCCTCACATATGGACGACATTGCTAATCCCTAGACCTACCTTAACCAGAATGACAAGCCAAACCAAGAATGTATCAAATGGTGAGAAAACTAAGTGTTCTATCATAAGAATTATTTAATAAAGTCATCAAAGCTAAGAGCAAACTCAAGTTGGTTCAAGGGTTCTCAATTCCCTCAACCAAACTCAACACATAACATAAGCATATTTTCATCAATTTGGGATTATATATAGTCTAATTCCACATAATTAGTACCAATTTTAAGTATTTAGACCCGATACATAATTTTTCCCAAATTGCTCCAAACACACTAAAACAAACCCTAACCCAAATACAAACTTTTCTCTAGATTCAACCAAGCTTCAAATTAGTAAGATAACTAAGTTCCACATATGATATACTCATGAAAAGCCTACCCATTTTTAGAAATCAAAGTTAGGGTTCTCTATTTTTGGGGTCTAGTCTCACATAACACACATTTTCAACTTTAATAAAAAAAACAACACATATATAAAACAAACTTCAAGAATTATTACAATCCTACCTCAATGGTGTTAAGTGATCAAACAAAAGTTCCAAATCAGCCACCAAATCTGAATCAAAACCTAAATCATGAAAAGGGTTCGGTAAGAATATGAAGGGAGAGGAGGAAAGTAAGATTCTTGGAGCTTAAGTCAAATGAACTTACCAAACAAGGCTTATAAGCTCCACCCAATGCCACTCCTCAACCCTAGCTTTTCTCCCTCATGACTCTTGGTCACGTAGAGAGAGAAAGAAAATGAGAAAATACTAAAAAGTTTAACTTCCAATCTCAATTTAAAAACTAGTACTATGATGACTGCTCGAGCGACCTAGGATCCGCTCGAGCGGACTCAACTGTTATGCCTGGTTCGGAAATTTAAAAATTGGGGTCTGTTTTTTGTTCAACATCCCCAAACTTAATCCTATATTCCGAAATAATATTCCTGAGGTTTCAAAACAAACGGTAATATCATGGGATCCTGAATCAATATCAAAATTTAAAATTTTCTGAACTTTTAACCAGTTTAGAATTTTTTTTAATGTTTTAAAGAACCAGCTTTAATTAAAATATAAAATTAAAATTAAAACGGCCCATTATTTTACAACCTCCCCCACTTAGGAGATTTCATTCCCGAAATCAACGTACCTTTTGAGGAGAACAACTCCGAATATCGATCTTGGATGAAAGACTCCCTCTCCCATGTTACCTCATTCTCTCCGTGGTGTTGCCAAAGGATCTTGATGTAAGACAAAGTTTTACCTCGTAATATCTGCTCCCTGGTGTCAAGGATCTAAATAGGTCCCTTCTCATAAGTAACATCATCATCAATCCTAAGATTCATCCAGTCATGTACGTGCAAAGGATCTGGCTCATATTTCTAAAGCATAGAAACATTGAAGACGTCGTGTACTAATGATAACCATGGTGGCAAGGCTAAACGATATGCTACCGTTTAAATCCTCTCCTCAATAGGAAAAGGTTCAATAAATCGCGGTGATAACTTTCCACTTTTACCAAACCTCATCGCTCCTTTTTGTGGGAAAATCTAAAGAAAAACATGGTCCATAACCTCAAACTCTAAAGACCATTGTCTTCTATCTGCATAGCTCTTTTGGCAGCTCTGTGCTACTATTAGACGTTGTCGAATAACTGCAACCTTCTCAGTTGTCTCCCTAACCAATTTTGGCCCTGATAAAAAATACAGCTGGTAAGAAAATAAGGCCAGACTAAAAATTGTTCAATAATGCCTGAGATTTTTAAACATAAATGGGAAAGCCTAAGATTCTCAAACCTTGAAGGGCTACAGCTAGTTAAGAAATATGGCCGTACTCAAAAAATTTTGACAAGACTTGAGGCTTTTAAACCTAAACGGACAAGACTAAGGTTCTGAAACCTGAAAGAGCTATGGCTGGTCAACAAATAAGGCCATACTCAAAAAATTTCGACAAGGCCTGAGGTTTTTAAACATAAACGGCAGAGCCTAAGCTCTCAAACCTAGAAGGGCTATGGCTGGTCTGCAAATAAGGCCAGGCTCAATTTTTTTTGATAAGGCCAGAGGTTTTTAAAACTAAACGGGCATGTCTAAGGTTTTCAAACCTAGAAGGGTCATTAAATAAGGCCAAACTCAAATTTTTTTGACAAGGCCTAAGGTTTTTAAACCTAAATGGGAAAGCCTAAGGTTCTTAAATCTGAAAGCTATGATTGGTTAGCAAATAAGGCCAGACTCAAAATTTTTCCACAAGACCTGAAGTTTTTAAATCGAAATGGGCAAGCCTAAGATTTTCAAACCTAGAAGAGCTACATCTAATCAGCAAATAAGGCCAAACTAAAAAGTTTCAACAATACATAAGGTTCTTAAACCTAAAAAGGGAAGCCTATGGTTCTCAAACCTGGAAGGGCTATGACTATTCAATAAATAAAACCAGACTCAAAATTATTTGATAAGGCCTAAGGTGTTTAAATATAAGTAGGAAAATCTAAGATTCTCAGACTTGGAAAGGCCATGACTGGTTAGCAAATAAGGCCAAACTCAAAATTTTTTAACAAAGCTTGAGGTTTTTTAAACCTAATCAAGCAAGCCTAAGGTTCTCAAACCTAGAAGGACTACGACTAGTCAACATATATGGCCAGACTCAAAAAATTTTGACAAGCCCTGAGGCTTTTAAACCTAAACAGACAAGCCTAATCTTCTCAAACTTGGAAGTGCAACGAATGGTTAACAAATAAGGCCATACTCAAAAAATTTTGACATGGCCTGAGGTTTTTAAACCTAAATAGGCAAGTCTAAGGTTTTCAAACTTGGAAGGGCTATGGCTGGTTAGTAAATAAGGTCAAACTCAAAAAAATTTGACAAGGTGTGAGGTTTTTAAACCTAAACGGGTAAGTCTAAGGTTCTCATACCTGGAAGGGCTAGGGGTGGTTAGCAAATAAGGCCAGACTCAAAATTTTTTGATAAGGCGGTATCTGATATCCATCTAAGACAAGACGACTGTCATTGATACTCATATAATCCCTTCCTAGTGAGGTAGGGTATCGTAGTTCATATGAGGGATAATCCAAATCAGAAGGTTCACATTGAGTTGTGTCTGGGGTGTCTTGCTGCAAGCACCCGATTTGTGACATCCTTATATAACTGCATGCTATACTTGATCGACGTTGGCTTCATATAGGAAGAAGGAGGCTAGGGAAATCAAATAGCCTTTGTGGGCAAGCCTTAATTTCTCAAACCAAAAGGGCTACGACTACTGGTCAGAAAATAAGGCCAAACTTAAGATTTTTCGACAAGTATGGGATATCAACCACCATATGCAAATAATAGTAAAATTCCAGTAGATAAAAGCTATCAACAACCAAGTGCAAAATCTCATAACTATATCAGTAGATAAAACCTAAAAAAAATAGGCCGTTAAAAACATGTATAAGAAAGTTTGGAAATCTGAACAATCAAAAGGCCAAAAACGGGCCACAAAACCCAGAAAAATTAGAAATAATGTATCAACGTAAAAGACTAAGAAATACTGGCCATAAATCTAACTTTCAAATGTTTAAAGATGAGAAGGGAAGAAAATGAGAAAGTACATGGAGCAAGAGAATATGGGAGAGCCAATCAGGTTTCAGTTGGAGAAGGATTTTTCGGAGCATCCTCAACCTAAGTAAGGCCATCTGGAATGTCTAAGCTAGTAGCAGCAGCATCTAACTCATGCCTCCCAAGAGATTCATAAAAAATAGAGGCATCATCCTCTTTAGGTTGAATGATTGAGAAATCTTACCCGGGATATAGAGTCTGAGTAGCTTGGCGAAAGGCTTCGAGACATTCGTCCTAGTGTTTGGTCATGGTAACTTGAACGTAATCAGATTCATGTGTGCTACGATTTTTTTTTGCCAAAATCTACTCAAATTGAGGCAAATTAATGAAACTATATATGCCCAAACCCTACTCCTTAGCCCGTTGATGCTCAAGCTCAGGGAACCTGACCTCCATATCATTAATTCTTTCATCTCTCTCTCTCTCTCTCTCTCTCTCTCTCTCTCTCTCTCTCTCTATTCTACATTCAAATCAGAACTAAGTTTCTTTTTCTCGTTCTCCACCAATAAGACAACATCAAGGCTGTTAGCCTAAAAGCTATTCAACCAATTCCACCTTGGTTTTGACCTAACAACAAATTGATTTCTTTTTATTGCTAATATCTGAGTTGTGTTTGAGATAATTTTTCAGGAATAATTATCATGTTCTTGTTGGGATAGGTATACTTAAAATCCATGCTGTTACGTATTTTTTGGGATCCTGGCAATATTAATGAGATTCAATTGAGAGGATACGCATGCTCGGATTCATATTTATTTCATTTATGATGTATGTATGCATTGTCCGTATATTGTGTCCAGTATTTGACTCGTTGCATGAAGGAGGAAAGATCGGGTCAAAGGTTCTGGCACATGCAAGGGGCTCACAACCGCAATGGACCTGGACTGTCCATTGGTACGGTTGTAGCACATCGTTATATTAGCTGTTCTTGGCTAGGTCGAAAGGATCGAATCCTGGTCTTGGGATTTGAGTTTCGAGCTCGATGTGTTAGTGCACTTGGAGT